>PVKP010030120.1:0-28256 GCA_004027715.1 Plecturocebus donacophilus
TGTGTGTGTGTGTGTGTGTGTGTGTGTGTGCGTGTGCGCACACAGGGAAAGGATGCAAGCTTTGCTGTCCTGGGTGTCCGTGACTGGGCATGTCTCATCTGGAGGGGCATCAGCTAACATTCCTTGAGAAAAGAATGTTATAATTGAATGATTACATCTGCTTCCAGAAGTAAGAGCATGCAGCATGGAGCAGACACTCTCTATCCCAGGAGCTGTCCTGCCCAGGTCCAAGCTAGTGGCTATTGTCATGGAGTGGTAACTGTCTTCAAGGCCATCCTCAAAAGTCCTGCTGATATCACTCCAATCCATGGACACTCCTGTGACTCCATCCTCATTCCTCGGGCCTGCTTCCCATGGAAAGACACGTGGTTGGTGGCGTTGGGGACTGAGAACAGAACAGATTCAGGCTTTGAGTATGGATCAGAGACACACTGTGTGATGCTTGCATCACTTCTGACAGTGGTTGGGTAATGGGCCGAATCACCCAACAGAGACAGAATGCCAACAGATGTTAGTTGAGGAAGATGATTAATCTCTTGCTTTGAACATTCAGAGAATCTTTATTGGCAAGATTAAAGTCAAGATAAGGCTTCCCCTTAGCAACCAGAAAGCACCTGGTGTGCATGGCTGCAGAATCCAATATGAAACTCAGATGATGAAGGTGACAATGGGCACCTCCGATCACCCATCATAAATTTCTGCCTGGAATGCTGGCTGGGCCTTATAAACGTCAGCAAAAGCTAGTGACGGTTCCAGAGAGGGATGTTAGGCCAGGCCTGATGGATGAGAAGGTTTCATTTAAGGGCTCCTGTCACTTCCCATCTTCAGGCCGAGCTGACATCCGTGGCTGTAAAATTGTCACCCTTCTCCTTTGCCTCTCAGGAAAGCAAAACTTCTTTACGACACTTTTGATCAAATCTGTCTTTCCCCACTTCTCTCTCTACCCCACTCCCTCCACCTTTATCCTGACAAAGAAGCGAACTGTTACTCTGTCAGTTATTTATCTAAGTAATTTCTTGATGAAATTGCAAATATAATTGAATTTTCTGAAAACTGGGAATTCAAATGAGGCGACAACAGAGGAAACAGCGTGATTAAGGAATTGTTATTCACTCGTTGTACATCATTACCACCCAGAATTCATCGCCGGATCATTCGCAGATGGAGTCGCTGAACTATGATTATATTTTAGAAAATGAAAGGGGACAAATCTAAAAAGGCAGTAAAACAAATTAGAAGCCTTCTTGAGGAACAGGATTATTACTGATTAAGTATATTTTGCATCAAAAATGTGCTGGCACTTTGGCAGCTTAAATTATATGTCCGTGCAGTCAACATTTTTGCTGGTCTCAAAATTCTTTGTTATTTTGGTCTTCTAATCACATTCCTCTTCACCCTCCAAACTGACGATTTGAAAGAACATTAGAAATGATCTTTCCTGAAGGAGCATTTGCTCTCAAAATGCATTTATGCTCAGCAGCCATTAAAAGGATATCATCCAGTCACTTAGTTTCTCAATTTAACTGTAAAGGAAATTTGCTTTATTAGGGAGGTGGCCTCTATTTCAATGTAATGGTCTTTGTCGCATCTTCAGTGTGCTGGTTTAGTGCTGAAGGATTGACAAAGACAGTTTGCACATAAGGCAGCCACCATACAAATGAAGAAAACAGGTGCACTTCCAGGCACTATTTAGCAGGGGTACCACATTCCTGGTTCCAGTTTCCTTTTTAGAAAATCTGAAAGTAACTTTGGGGCATGTGTTTTGAGGAGCACTCCAACAAGTAGTGGACAGACCCTAAATTAACTGCCAATAAGCTTTGCCTTCTGGTATTTACACCTTTACGGAATAAGCTCCACTCGAAGGTCGATGAGATCTGTGACTTGCTTCTAACCAGTGGAATATGGCAGAGGTGATGGGACATTACTCCTGTGATTGCATTGCATCATGTGGCTCCTTTATGCTGGAAGATTCATGCTAGAGATTCTCCTTGCTGACTTGACAAAGCATGTGACCATGATGAAGACTTCCAGGTGAAAAGGAGCTGTGGGAAGACCCTAGGTGCTGAGACTGGCATCCAACAAACAGCCAACAAGAAACAGACATCCCTGGTTCTACAGACACAGAAAAGGAATTCTGCCAACATCCTGAGTAAGCCTGGAACCAGATTCTCCTCAGGTTGAGCCTGACGAATAAAATACAGACCAGACCTTGATTGCAGTCTTGTGAGACCTGGGGAACAGGATACAAACAGTGTTCATCCTTCTGACCCACAGAGACTGTCACATACTAAAGACATATTAGTTGTTACGCTACTTAGAAAACTACTACAGCGGCTCAGGAAGGTTGGCTAGCTCCGGATTTCAATCCATTCACAGGAAAGCAAGCTTTGTTCCCAGAAAAAGAGTTTATACTTTGCAAAAAGAGGAAAAAGTCCTGCAGTTTTAGAAGGTCATTTCTCACCACATCCAAATTTCTTTAAAATTCTGGAAAAAGTGCATTTGTTTTCATGGGCGACTCAAGGAAGTGAGTATAATTAATTCAGAAAGGTGGGAGGAAGGGACAAATTAAATTTTGGTATACATACAGAGAACTTCTTCCAAGTTCTAACAAGTAATGTGAGAAAAGGAGACTGGCATTGAATGTAACAAAGGATTAGAGGAGTGTATCTAAACCTGAGGCAAATTCCAACAAGTGGCCTTGACCTAAAATGTTTGCATACTGCCAGAGACCCTTACTTATAAGTCAGGAGATACCTGATGCCCAGGAGAACTGGTTTTTGTACTCTGCCTTACATAAACTAAGAATTAGGAGTGTAGGTTAGAAGTTTAGAAAACTTCTTGATGACCATAATGGAAAGATATTAAACTTTACCTGGTAAAACTATGAAATATTGCCTGTCGATTTCTAAGAAAAATGAGTAGGAAGTTGGAAATGTTTCAGAATTGAGAATGTTTTTATATAATTAGAACTCTTTAAGCTATATAATTCTGAAATCTGTGTGACAGACTTCTGTGTAAACATAAAGAACTAGTTATTTTTATAGCTTATCTAGTCTCTGTATTCATTTGATGTTACTTTTACCCTCACTACGAAGTTGAATGAAGGCTAAAAGAATATTGTTCTTAAAGAAAGAGGAGATAAACTTGGAGTGGCTATTGCAATATTAGGCAAAATGGTTTTTAAAACAAAAATATTACTACAGATAAAAAGGGACATTTTATAATAATAAAAGTGTCAAAAAGATACCACAATCATAAACAAATATGCTCCTAATAATAGAATTTCAAAATACATAAAACAAAAACTGACAAAGTTGAAGAGATAGACAGACAGTTCAGCAATATTTAGAAACTTCAATACCTCACCTTCAATAATGGATAGAACAAGTAGACAAATTATCAAAAAGAAAATAGAATATTTTAACAAAGCTATATACCAACTAGACCTGATGGACATCTACAGAATAATCCACTCAACAACAGAAGCTT
The DNA here is from genome assembly GCA_004027715.1 of Plecturocebus donacophilus. Classification (NCBI taxonomy): domain Eukaryota; kingdom Metazoa; phylum Chordata; class Mammalia; order Primates; family Pitheciidae; genus Plecturocebus; species Plecturocebus donacophilus. Next base: position 3,490 of record PVKP010030120.1, read on the forward strand.
ACATCCTTTTTTTTTTTTTGAGACGGAATCTTACTCTGTTGCCCAGGCTGGAGTGCAGTGGTGTGATCATGGCTCACTGCAGGCTCAACCTCCCAGACTCAGGTGATCCACGCACCTCAGCTTCCCAAAGTGCTGGGATTACAGGCACAAGCCACATGCCTGGCCCACATAATCTTCTTAAGCACACATCAAACATCCCGTAGAATAAACCATATGCTAGGCCACAAAACAAGCTTCCATAATTTAAAAGAACTGAAATTATTGTACACAATATATTCCTTGGCCACAAAGAATAAAATTAGAACTTTTGGAAACTCACAAGTATACGTAAATTAACATACCATAAGCAACCAATTTGTCAAAGAAGAAATCACAAAATAAATGAGAAAATACTTTGAGATGAATGAAAATTAAGACACAACATATAAAAATTTATGCAATACAGCCAAAGCAATGCTTAGAGGGAAACTTATAGCTCTAATTACCTAAATTAAAAATGAAGAGTTACCCTGTTGGTGAGAGTGTAAATTAGTTCAACCATTGTGGAAGACAGTGTGGTGATTCCAGAAATACCATTTGACCAAGCAATCCCATTACTGGGTATATACCCAAAGGATTATAAATAATTCTACTATAAAGATGTATGCACATGTATGTTTATTGTAGCACTATGTACAACAGCAAAGACTTGGAACAAACTCAAATGCCCATCAATGATAGACTGGATAAAGAAAATGGGGTACATATACACCATGGAATACTATGCAGCCATAAAAAGAATGAGTTTATGTCCTTTGCAGGGACATGGGTGAAGCTGGAAGCCATCATTCTCAGCAAACTAACACAGGAACAGAAAACCAAACACTGCATGTTCTCACTCATAAGTGGGAGTTGAACAATAAGACACATGAACACATGGAGGGGAAAAACACACACTTGGGCCTTTTGGAGGGTGGGGGACAATGGGAGGGAGAGCATTAAGACAAATATCTAATGCATGCGGGACTTAAAACCTAGATGATGGGTTGATAGTTGGAGCAAAACACGAAGACGCATATACACCTATGTAACAAACCTGCACATTCTGCACATGTATCCCAGAACTTAAAGTAAGATAAAAAAAAAAATCTCAGGTCAATAACCTAAATTTCTATCTTAACACACTAGGGGAAAAGGAGCAAACTAATCCTAAAGAAAGCAGAAGGAGGACAATAATAAAAGTGGAAATTAATGAAATTGAGGACAGAAAAACAATAGGGAATATCAATGAAACCAAAAAGTGGTTCTTGTCTTCTTTATTTCTGTTTCTTTTTTCTTTTCTTTTTTTTTTTTTTTTTTCCTGAGACAAGGTCTAGCTCTGTCACCCAGGCTAGAGTGCAGTGGCCCAGTCACAGCTCACTGCAGCCTCTATCTCCTGGACTTAAGTGATCCTCCTAACTCAGACCCTTGAGTAGCTGGGACCACAGGAAGGCACCGCCATGTCCAGCTAATGTTTTTAATATTTTGTAGAGATGAGGTTTCCTATGTTGTCCAGGCTGGTCTCAAATTCCTGGGCTCGAGCAATCATCCTGTCTCAGCCTTCCAAAATGCTGAGCCACCACACCCAGCTGTTTCTTTCAAAAGATGAGCAAAAGTGGCAAGCTGTTTGCTAAACTAACCAAGAGAAAAAGAATACTTAAATTATGGTAATCAGGAATGAATGAGTGAACATTAATTACTACCAACCTCATAGATATAAAAAGTATAAGGAAATACAATGAGCCAACAATATACCAACAAATTAAATTACAAATGAAATGGACAAATTCTTAGAAAGACACAAACTACAAAAATTGACCTAAGTAGAAATAGAATATCTAAATAGGTATTTTAAAAAGATACTGAAGCTGAGAGCTGGAAAAACATGAAAAACACTTCTAAACATTAGCTTAGGCAAGGATTTCATAACCAGGAACCCAAAGCAAATACAATAAAAACAAAGATAAATAGCTGGGACTTAGTTAAACTAAAGAGCTTTTGGACAGCAAAAGGAACAGTCAGCAGAGTAAATAGATAAGCCTCAGACTGGGAGAAAATTTTCAGTCTATACATCTGACAAAGGACTAATATCCAGAATCTACAACAAACTCAAACAAATTAGCAAGAAAAAAACCAAACGATCTCATCAAAAATTGGTCTAAGGACATAAATAGACAATTCTCAAAAGAAGATATATGAATGGCTAAGAAACATACAAAAAAATGTTCAACATCAGTAATGATCAGGGAAATGCAAATCAAAACCACAGTGCAATACCACCTCAGTCCTGCAAGAATGTCCATAATCAAAAAATCAAAACAAAACAAAAAAAGATGTTGGCATGGATACAGTGAACAGGGATCATTTCTACACTGCTGGTGAAAATGTAAACTAGTACGACCACTATGGAAAACAGTGTGGAGATTTCTTAAAGTACTAAAAGTAGAACTACCATTTGATCCAGCAATCCCATACTGGATATCTAACCAGAGGAAAAGAAGTCATTATATAAAAAAGATAGATACTTGCACACACATGTTTATAGCAGCACAATTCACAATTGCAAAAATGTGGAACCAACCCAAATGCCCATCAATCAATGAGTGGATAAAGAAACTGTGATATATATGTATGATGGAATACTACTTAGCCATAAAAAGGAATGCATTAATGGCATTCACAGTGACCTGGATGAGATTGGAGACTATTATTCTAAGTGAAGTAACTCAGGAATGGAAAACCAATCATCACATGTTCTCATTTATAAGTGGGAGCTAAACTATGAGGATACAAAGCCATAAGAATAACACAATGGACTCTGGAACCAAAAATGGAAGTGCATATTCAGATCTGCCCAGAGTATAAAGACGTCACATGCTCTTAGCCACTACCTACACCACTCCTGAGATTCTTTGACACAGGACCTGTGAACAAACAGCCCTAGAAGTTTGGGAATCATGGAATTCTAACCCCCAAAGCCTCACTGTAGGGACCTCATCCGTCAACCAGAAAGGGTGTGTTGTACTTCATCCACATTTCTGAAAGTGTCCACTCAGTGGACACAGCCTGCTTTCTGGTCTCTGTCCTATTGGCTTGAGTGTGAGTGTCCAGATGGTTTGGAGGCAAGCCCCAGAGCGCCCATATGAGTCACTTCTACCATCACCTGTGTGCCACAAGTGCTCTCTGTACATGTGCTCCACCTGTTGTGGTGATCTGTCTTTCAGTCTTTCAACTTCCAAGCCATAGGAGAGATCTTTCTGGAACATGAGCACTGGGACACGCTGGGCGCTGGAGAGAGACACAACCACCCAGAGCAGCCTAAGCTAACATGCTTGCAGCTTGTGGGGAGGAGACACAAAATTTCATACAGAGGATAAATTTTTTTTGTAAAATATACTTTCATTACAGATCCTGCAACATATCCCTTATTCTCATTAGGATGTGAACATGATTCTGCAAATTCCTGGGGGGATAACCCAGCGTGCCCCTAGTTGGAGGCTATGAACCATCTGTTCTTCCCATCCGCCTTCCCCTGCTTCCCTCTCACACATCAGTTCTTTAGAGAAAACTGAGCTGTTATTGCTCAAAGAAATCTCTTCATCCAAGGGATGAGAAGGGCATGGGCCTCCACAGCATTTGCCATTCATTAACAATTTATTAAGCACCTACTATGTACCAAGTACTGTGCTAGGTTCTGAGGACACTGAGGTAACAAAAATTAGATGGTTCCTAACCTCAAGGGGCTTACAGTTCACTGGTGGAGTCAGACCTTGATCACACACACACACACACACACACACACACACACACACACACACACGAACACAAAGAGAGAAAGAGAGAAATACATGATGTTGGGCGAAGGTCCTCAGGAGAACATTCCAGAACATGTGCAAGGTCCCAAGAGGAAGGGAGATGATCCATTCCTGCAACTCAAAGAAAACCAATGTCTCCGAACCACATGGAGCAGGAAGATGCAGCAGGAGAATCCAGCAGGGGAAGGGTCAGAAAGGCCATGTTTGTAACTAATCGGAACTGTGAACTGCGGTTTGGAGGACAAGTGGGAGGGTGAGTAACACAGGGCAGGTGTGGGAGACCCAGGAAAGTACTGCAGTTTTCCAGTAAAGAAATAATAGTAGCTGGGGCTAGGGAGGTTCAAACTGAGAAGAAGACAAGTGGGGAGGTTTAAGAGAGATTTCCGAATTCAAATGTATGGGGAACGGTGACAGACGATGTATGGAGTAGAGACAGAGAAGGCAGTGTCAAGAGTGGCTCCCAAATCTGGCTTGCAAGCAGAATGACCGGTGGTATCGTTCACTGAGAGAGGGCACCCAAGAGAAGGCTGAGCAGCAGAGAGAGCAGGAGTCCAAGCTGAGGTGCAGAGCCACATGACTATGTCTACTCAGAATGTGGATATGTAGGTTCGGGACTCAGAAGAAAGGTCTGCGGTGAAGATCTCACCCTAGCGGTCATCTGCAAAGAAATGGCAATAAAATAAAATAAATACAGTTTTAAAATGGATGGAATTTCCAAGGAAAAGGTAGAGGGTGAAATGAGTACAGGATCTAGGGGCAAGGCTTTAAGAAATCCATTATTAGAAGAAGAAAAGGTGTCTTAATCCATTCAGGCTGCTATAACAAAATACCACAGACTAAGCGGCTTATAAACCACAGAAATTCATTTCTCGCAGTTCCGGAGGCTGGGAAGTCTAGGATCAAGGTGCAAGTGAGAGTCTGCCTTCTGGCTCATAGATGCTGCCTTCTAGCAATGCCCTCACTTGGTAGAGGAGGCAAGGAAGCTCCCTGGGACTTCATTTATGAGGACACTAATCCCATTCGTGAAGACTCCACCCTCATGATCTAATCACCTCCCAAAGTCCCACCTAGTACCATCACCTTGAGGGTTAAGATTTCAGTAAATGAATTTTAGGGGTCACAAGTGTTCAGTCTATAGCAGGGGGAATAGGCAAGAAGGATGAATGCAAATCATACAAGGATGATTTCGTGGAAGGCAAGGGAGTACAATGTCTCGAATGAACCAAGTCCTGAGTCAAACGTTACTGAGAATTCAAGTATAATGAAACTGAGACTCAAAAGTAGCCATTGGATGTGATGACATAACTATCATTGGTTACCTTAGGCAGAGAAGTTTTGGTGGAGTTGACAGGGGGGGCCAGATGGAATGTGCCGACAGAATGCAAAGGTGGGGAAATGAAGATACCCAATGTAGACAGCTTCTGAAAGGAGCTGGCCATGAGCCAGAGGAGATAGAGAGCAAGGTGACTAATAGGGCGCAGAGGTCGATGTTTTTGGCTTTATTGTTTTTAACAGATAGATCTGAGCATATTTTAAATGCTGATGTGAAATTGTCCAAGTTGAGAGGAACCAATCAGATCTATAGGAGACAAAAGAATGATGTGTATCAGGCAACTATGGCAAAAACCGCAATTATGTTTGCACCAACCTTTGGGAGGATCTTCACAAAACAAGGCTGGTTTTGGCCTGAGTCAGGAGGAGAAGCAACTTCTTTTCTAGCACAGGAAGGAAGGAGAGGCTGGTGCAGGTGCAAGGAGGTAGCAGGGAGCAGAGAGAGGCCCCACCCATGCTTGGGTTCTTGGAATGAGGAAGATGACATTGGCAGGATCACAGGTGAGCATCTTCTAACCCAACGAAGATTTAGAACTAAGTATAGGCTGGGCAGGGTGGCTCATGCCTGTAATCCCAGCACTTTGGGAGGCTGAGGCGGGCGGATCATCTGAGGTCAGGAGTTCAAGACCAGCTTGACTAACATGGCAAAACCCTGTCTCTACTAAAAATACAAAAATTAGTCAGGCGTGGTGGCATGTGTCTGTAGTCCCAGCTACTCAGGAGGCTGATGCAGGAGAATCGCATGAACCTGGAAGGGGGAGGTTGCAGTGAGCCAAACATAGAAATATAGAATAGAACTATACACTTTCTGTTAAGATATTTGTGCTTTGAAATAAGCTATATTTACACACTTGTAATGTTTAAGAATATGTGCCCCTTTAGAGTTATACATGAACTTTTCCTTCTAATATAAAGTGTTTCATGGAGCAATTGACTTTGACATCAGGTTCTAAATAGAAATCTTATTGTATTTAAATAAGAATTGGAAACTGTAAAAGAATTTGAGCCTTGCCATATTTAGAAGTTTAATGAATTAGATTTATAACAATTACTTAAATATTTGAGAAGGTTTGTTAGACAATTGAAGTACTTAAAAAGGAATTCAAATATATTAAGCCTATTAAATGCAGTTTACAATGTTTAGAGCAATTTAATTAAAAACATTTGTAAATGAGACAAAACATTTCTCAAAGGTACTCTTAAAAGTGATTGTTAAAATTTGCTAGACTTATAAATAAATAATAAGATTTCTAAGCTGAATTTCAAAGCTTATGGAGGAACTTGGGTCTCTGTGAATTTGTTACTTTAATAAATTGAATGTTAATTTTGAAAACCAAAGAAATCTTTAATCAATGTTTTTGGTGTCTAAGAGCTGTTCTTGAGGGCAGCAAATTAATAGTTTTTTATTATTTAAAAAATATGGTTAGGCTGGGTGCGGTGGCTCATTCCTATAATCTCAGCCCTTTGGGAGGCCAAGGTGGGCAGATCGCTTGAGCCCGGGAGTTCAAGGCCACACTGGACAACATGGAGAAATCACATCTCTACTAAAAAAAAAATACAAAAGTTAATTGGGTGTGGTGACACACATCTACTCAGGAGACTGAGGTGGGAGGATAACCTGAGCCCAGGAGATGAGGGTGCAGTGAGCCGAGATCACACCACTGCACTCCAGCCTGGGAGATACAGTGAGATCCTGTCTCAAAAAAATTTTTTTTCATGGTTATAATAAAAAAAACAATCAGTATGGAAGGAAAAAGCTGAAGCTCTTTGTCCCATTTCCCAGAGGTAACCATCATTACAAGTTTCTTGTGTTTCTGCCCAGAAATTTTCTTTGTATATGCATAGAATCTGTCCCCAGCCCCATTTTTAAACAAAGAGGTATATTCTGCATCTAATATTCTGTACTGTTTTTGTGCTTAACAATACAACTTGAGCCGGATGTGGTAGCTCATGCCTATAATCTGCAAGCTTTGGGAGGCTGAAACAAGGAGATTGCTTGAGGCCAGAAGTTCAAGATCAGCTTGGGCAACATAGTGAGACCCCATCTGCAAAAAAATGTACAATTAGCTAAGCATGGTGGTGTACACCTGGCTATTTAGGAGGGTGAAGCAGGAGGATCAGTTGAGCCCAGGAATTCAAGGCTGTAGTGAACCATGATCGCTCCCTGCGCTTCTGCCTGGGCAGCAGAGGGAGACTCTGCCTCCAAACAAACAAAAACTGAAATACCTTATTTTTTCTTTTTCTTTCTTTTATTTATTCATTTATTTACTTTTTTGAGACAGAGTCTTGCTCTGTTGCCAGGCGCCAGGTTGGAGTGCAGCGATGCAATCTCAGCTCACGGCAACCTCCACCTCCCAGGTTCAAGCAATTCTCCTGCCTCAGCCTCCCAAGTAGCTGGGACTACAGGTGCGCGCCACCATGCCCAGCTAATTTTTAGTAGAAACGGGGTTTCACCACGTTGGCCAGGATGGTCTCAATCTCTTGACCTCGTGATCCGCCTGCCTCGGCCTCCCAAAGTGCTGGGATTACAGGCGTGAGCCACCGCGCCCGGCCAAAAGCCAATATATCTTAAAAACATGTTCATGCATCTCATAAGAACAAAGATTAACATCCCTCTCTGCCTTCCTTATCCCCTTTGGGGTGTGCCCTCATGCCTCCCCTCTGGGCTATGCCCAAACTTCTCTCAAGAGTAGATCCTCTCTCTGTCTCTACTTCCTCTCTCCCCAGGCATTCACTGTATGAAGACTGTGCTTTCTGAGGTCACCAATGTCCTCCACTTTAACAAACCCACTGGAGGCTTCTCAGTGCTCTTATCTCTTGCTCTCCAGCTTTCGACATAGCCTCTTTCCCTATCGCCTCCCTTCCATGGGCTTCCCACATTCTCCTGCTGCTCCATCCCCTTCTACTCTCATACCCACTTCTACCCAGACATTACATCTCCAAGTACCTGAAAACTCAGGCCTTAGTTGTCCTCTTGTCATCCTAAGCATGTCCTGAAGGGAGTGCCTCCTGCCCAGGTCTCCAGTCACTGCCTAAGTGGAGATGATTCCCACATTGGTTATCTCCAGCCCAGAAGCTTCCACCATGCTCCTGAGAGATCTGAATATTTCACAGCATTGACTCCTGGGTTACTCAAAGGCAGAAGTGAGCTGGGTGCAAAATTAAAATGCAAGTTCTTGTGTAAAAATTATTAACAATTTCTGGATGGTGATGAAAAGAGTATTAGATCCAATATGGGACCCTACGTGACTGTGCAGTTTCCTCACCTATGAGGTTGGCTCTGCTCAAAGGCATCTCAAGGGTTGCTGCAATGGCTCACTCCTGTAATCTCACCACTTTGGGAGGCCAAGGTGGGAGGATTGCTTGAGCTAAGGAATTCTAGCTTAGCCTGGGCAACATAGAGAAACCCCGTCTCTACAAAAAATGCAAACAAATTAGCTGGGCACAGTGGCTTGCACCTGTAGTCCCAGCTACTCAGAAGGCTGAGATAAGAGAATGGCTTGAGCCTGGAAGGTCAAGGCTGCAGTGAGCCAAGATCCCACCACCGCACTCCAGCCTGAGCAACAGAGTAAGACCCTATCTCAGAAATAAATAAATAAATAAATAAATAAATAAAGGCATCTCAAATTCAACAAGTCTGAAAAACACCATACACCTCCCACCCTCACCGCAAGATTTAACCTTTCTTGTCTTTTCTGTCTCAGCGGTTGGTACCACCACCATCTGGATATGAGCCTGGAAAGTGGGAGTCCTTGACACCGGCTCCCCTATGACCCCTTTATCCAGTGCACCGCCAAACCTCATATGGATTTCTGTTTCCAGATATTTTTCCATTCCACCCACTGCATGCTGCCCAGCTACAGCCTAGCCCAAGCATTCACCATCTCCTATCCGGCCCATCACAACAGCCTTTTCTCTGATTCTCACCTACACTGCATGTCTCTCTACCTCCAGTCAGTCTCCTCTAATTCTACAATCCACAGCACTGCCAGAGAGATGTTTTTTCAAAATATAAAACTCTGACAATTCATTGCCCACTCCATCCTCTACCCTACAATCTCTTACTTAAAACTCTTCAGGAGTTTCACTTTGAAAGTCTCCCTTCTCCTGCCCCCTATCTCTTTCCTTTTGATGTTATGCATATCATTATCATTATCTAGAAGTTTTTATATGCTTGTAATCAAAAGTTTCAACCTTTTGTGGCTTTTGAGACTGGTGTTCTTAGAAGGACTTTCTCCTACTCTAGTATTATGAAAACATTGTCCATGCTTTCTCTTCCTCTATTCTCGTTTTTTCACGTGTAAATGTTGGACCAATCGTGGTTGGATGTGAGGTGTGAAGCTGCAGTTTTGTTTTATTCCAAATGGCTGGTCAACTCTCCCGAGTGTGTCCCCTGGCTGAGCCATCTTTTCCTCACTGCATTGCAAAGACACTTTATTAAGCACTGAATCCCCATTTGTATCTGGGTCTATTTCTGGCCTTTCCATTCTGTCCCATTGATCTCTCTGTCCTTGGGTACAAGTTTTCTGATGACCTGACTCGATTCAAGGATAAAACTTATCCTCTTGCAGAATCAATGTCCTTCACTCAATCCTCAATAAATAACAATTCCTTTGATAGAGCTTTTCTCTCTTTCTTAATAAGAGATGGGGATATCAGAGGTTCATGTATTTCCTGGAAAGGTCCAGAATGCCGTTATTCTGGGCTATTATTGATTGAGGGCAGAGTTATCAGCCAGACAGATGGTGGAATTGATATCCTTGTGTGAAAACGGAAGAGCCAATCTGAGCTGCTGCCCCATTCCTACAGAACTAGCTGTCAGTGTTTGAATTCCCAGTGCTTATTCATGCCTCTACACTTTCACCTGGCTCATCTGGCCCCCACTTTCTCCTTTTCTCCTCTCTTCTACTAAATAGTGAAAAAGCGCTTCTTCACATCTCAGCACAGGTATCCCCTTGCCCAGCAAACCTCTCCTGAGGCTCCTCGCTATGCCCCACATTAGCTACTCTGGGCTTACTTCTGCCCCAGCCCTAGCACAACAGAATCGACACTCCTGTAACAGAATTGCCTTATGCCCCTCTCCCCTAGACCACTGTGAGCTCCCCCAGGGCAGGGCCTGTCTCTCAGTAGGCTTGTACTCTTATTACTGAACTGATCTTGGGTCCACCCATCTGACACAGTGAAGCCAAACACTGACATTGGGATTGCAGTCAGAGAAAGTGAGGCATTTATTGCTGGGTACCAAGCAAGCAGAATTGGGCAGCTCATGCTTAAGACCAGAACTGCCTGATGGCTTACAGGTAAGAGTTTTTAAAGATAGAAGGGCAGAGGTTACAGACAAAGTCATAATTGAATACATGGAGGCTATGCATTCGTTTGGCCTAAAAAGGCAAGACATCTTGAAGCAGAAGTTTGGGAGTGTGGCAAGTCAAAGGTGGATTCAAAGATTTTCCAGTTTGTGATGCGTTAAAGAGGTGAAGGTTTGTCTAAAATTTTAAGGTAGGCAGAAAAGAATGTTAGTGCTTGTGCATGGGTGTGATCTCTTCCAGGTCCCTCAGGAAGAAACTTAGAAGAAATCATGGCAGTCTGGGTTCAGTCCTCAGTTCCCCCTTATCTGAGGTCTTTGCGCCTGCAGATTGCACTTTTCATTTAGTGGAGGTCTGGGCTTCCGAAACACAACTCAGGGACGTAGGTTGAGATATTATCTTTAGTTTCTACAGGAAATCATATACCCTGTGACTCTAATTTCCTTAGCTATTTTCTTAAGCTGCTATTACTTTCTTGCTTGTGAGGATGCTCATTTACTTCTCGAGGCTAGCTTGGTGCCTGGAATTTCAAGATTTTCCTTTATCTCCATGCTTGGGGAGACGAGTACCCGACAGGCTCCTAAAAGGAGTCTCTGCTCCATCTCACCCCCTATCTTGAACTATCAGTTGAGTGCTCTAGAATGTGTATGGGGTGGAAGTGTTCATTCATTTTCTGTACAAAAGCAATCAATGCTTAATGTGGAAAACCAAATAACAGAGTTGCTCTAAATAACACACTCCCCAGTCCCAATACCACGTCAAGAAGAAAATACTGTTTGGTGTGTATGTTAGTTGATGCCTGCAGACCAGATGACGAAGTTTTCCATAAATGGATGGCCACCCACTTCCCTTTGGGGGTCAGAGTAGTCTGCTCCAATCTGCCTCCCTTTTCATAGCTCAGGGAGGGAGGAAGACCCAGGAAGGAGAGCTGCCACCGTTAGTAGTGGCCCATCTGGGACTTAAAGTCTGTTGTGACTGAAGCCGGGCTCAGCATGCCAGTCTGCAAGGCCCTGAGTGCCAAGCAAAGCAGGGAAGCACAGCCAGGGGCTTAACTGAACTGCTGCTCAGGGCTCCTGAGCCTCCCCCTGCCTCCTCCCTCCCTTCTCCACCCTGGGGCCTCTCTCTCTGTCCCCTTTAGATCCTTTTTCCCCAGAACCCACTCATTTATCACCTTTTGATGAGCTCCACCACGCAGACCATGTCAGGAAATTTCCTGGTGTTCATTTTAATAAAATTTAATTATCAAGACAGCCTCACAAGTCATGATACATTTAGTGGTTCATTTTTCACATCTCTGTCAGAGGCCTCTTGGCAGCCACGTGGGAAGCACGGAGGGTGTAGGGTGGAAGTGTCAGAGCCTTTTCTGGCCTCCACAGGAGCTGGGTTTGGGGAAGCAGTCCTTCCCCTGATCCTTCCTCTGCCAGCTCACCCTCCTCATTCTCCAGACTCTAACGGTGGGATGGAAAGAGCACCAAACATGGAGTCAGGAGACCTGGGACTCAATCCTCCTTTGCAGCAAACAGTGCTGAGATCCTGCAGAAGGACGGCACCCTCTCTGGGCCTCAGCTTTCTCATGTACAAGATGCAAATTGTCTCAGTCCAAACTAGACAAAGCCACTGTGAGATTCAGAAGAAAACTCTTGCAATGAGAGGATTTCCCAGGCAGCTGGAGGCAAAACTGCAAGGGCGGATTCATGCTGGGGTGGCACCTGCCCCATAGGCCTGTAGGTCTGCCTGCCTGGGTAAAGGATACGGTGAAATTGGGGGTCTCTGATGATTACAGTAATAACTGACTTTTGAAAAATCTTTATTTGTCCATATGCTATTGGGGTACAGATGGTGTTTGGTTACATGAGTAAGTTCTTTAGTGGTGATTTTGGTGCACTTGTCACCCGAGCAGTATACACTGCACCCTATTTTCAGTCTTTTATCCCTCACCTTCCTCCCACTCTTCCCTCCAAGTCCCGAAAGTCCATTGCATCCTTCCTATGCCTTTGCATCTTCATAGCTTAGCTCCCACGCATCAGTGAGAACTTACAATGTTTGGTTTTCCATTCCTGAGTTACCTCACTTACAATAATAGTCTCCAATCTCATCCAGGTCACTGCGAATGCTGTTAATTCATTCCTTTTTATGGTTGAGTAGTATTCCATTGTATATGTACACCATAGCTTCTTTATCCACTCTTTGACTGATGGACATGTGGGTTGGTTCCATGATTTTACAATTGCTAACTGTGCTTCTATAAATGTGTATGCAAGTTTTTGTGTAAACTTCTTTTCCTCTGGGTAGATATCCAGTAGTGGGATTGCTGGATCAAATGGTAGTTGTAATTTTAGTTCTTTAAGGAATCTCCACACTGTTTTCCATGGTGGCTATTCCAGGTTACATTCCCACTAGCAGTGTAGAAGTGTTTCCTGATCACTGCATCCACGCCTACATCTACTGTTTTTTAATTTTTTTTATTATGGTCATTCTTGAAGGAGTGAGGTGGTATCACACTGTGGTTTTGACTTGCATTTCCCTGATTATTAGTGATGTTGAGAATTTTTTCATACATTTGTTAGCAATTTGCATATCTTCTTTTGAGAACTGCCTATAATTGACATTTATTAAGTACTTTGCAGACCCTATGCCAAGGACGTCATAGGTACTATCTAGCTAAATCTCACAGTCACTGTACTTGCTATTAATATTTTAAGATGTGTACCAGTGTTATGCCTGTTTTACAGCTGAGAAAACTGAGAAACAGGGAGACAAAAGCAATGTGCCCAGAGTTACAAAGCCAGTGGATGGTGGAGCCAGGATTAGAACTCTGGCCAACTCCAGAGTCCACCTTCTTACCAATGAAGTCATCACCCATGAGAAATCAGGGAGGGACCAGTAGTTTTAATAATCAAACCAACCTCACACTGAAGTCTAAGGGAAAGCAGAGGTTCAGCTGAGCACCGGAGCCCCTGGCAACTCAGCATGGGGGCCATGAGTGATACCTGTGCTCATGACATGCCACACCGGTGGCCTTACGAGGGGACAAACTCCTCTCTTGCCACTTCGTTCACAAAGCCCACCCCTATTTCCTCCTTTTCCCCTACCCCACTTCCTTGCTAACAGACCCAATTTTGTTTAGGAGCCCACCCCCAGGGAAGCTGATCCACAAGTCCCATGACGGCAAGGGGTCCCGGCCATCTTTTTCAGTTTTGTGTCCCAGCCTCACACCAGGGTGTGGCGTGAGCAAGGAGACAGGTAGTGTTGGTGCAGGTGACACAGGGCTAGGATGTGGCACATGAATTTAGAAAATAGTTAGACTGCGTTGGGTGTCAGAACACATCTCTCCAACATATGACTATAGGAGACTAGGAATATGCCACCCCCACATCTACTTCTTTGGCATTTTTCAAGCTAGTTATTACGAGAAACTGCAGAAGCAGGAGTAACTCTGAAAAGCTGTCCTTTTGTAAAAGAAATTTACATCTATAAAGGAAATCCACATTAGTAAAACAATCTGTATCAGGAAGAGGGCTGCTCAGAGACAACTTTTATTACCCGAGAGGCTTTTTATCTTTATAAGGAGACAACCTTTACTTATCATGTTTCCTCCCCTCACCCTCCCATTACTTCACCATCTCCAAGAAGCCCCAAGTGCTCCTGTTCCTTTCTGTAGCTCAGGATGCTATCTTAGTGTCAATCATCTGGCCCATCTTTGAGTCTCATGTATTGTGGCACCCCAATACCTAGGCACGTAATTAGAAATGTTTTTTCTTCTGCTGATCTGTCTTATGTCGAGTTAATTCATAGCCCAGGCAGAAACCTAGAAGTGTGGGGATCAACCATTGCTCCCTCCCCTACAAGAGCATTGGTCTAGGAGAGAAGTCAGCTTCCATTTACTGAGCACCTAGTAAGCACCAGGTCCCATCCCGTAAGCTTAACATATGTTATTTCCGATTCCCATAGACTCCTCTAGCTTCAGTGGTATTGTCTGCATTTTGCTGATGAATACACGGAGGCTCAGAGAGAGTAAGTGACTTGTTCAAGGTCACACAACCAGGAAACAGCAATGCTGGGAGTGGAACCCAGGTCTGACCAACCTCCAAGCTTTTTTATTTCACTGCTCTGCTTCCCTCTCTACCATATCCATTTCTGCACATTTATTTCAGCCTCACATTGACCACCTCCTGCATGCCAAGCACTGGTGCTATTCGAACACAGGTTTTGAAGCTAGTCCACTCGCTTCTGTCCAGACGAAGAGGGCTGTGCTAAGAGGAACCTCCCTGGCTCCTGCTGCAGACCAACTGAGAGGCGACTCCCACACAGCTGTCCTGGAACAAGATAGTAGCTTTTCTTAGGTTGTTCTAAGTTAAGGGCTCTCACTGCTGGTAAGACAGGAAAATAGAGGGGATAAAAATAACAAAACAAAAGGAGAAGTCACAAAGTTACAGGAAATCTCAGTATTCTTTCTGTTCTGGATACTGCTCAAAACACAACTGCAGCAGGGCCTTTTTGGGGAGTTCTTATGGGCAGAGCCACAAGAGCCCTCAAAGCCAGAGCACACTGATTATCTAGCCCATCTCCATGTCCTCCCCTCCCTTCTCCCTACCTCCTTGCTAACAGACCCAATTTTGTTCGGGAATCTACCCCCCCGCAAGAAGAAGCTGATCCTATTCCCAGCTCAGGAGCAAGTCCTGAATCATCCAATATCCTCTTTTGCCAGGAGTAGGATGAAGGGTGGTAAGTGGCCCATGCTTTTTTCTGGGGTCAGGGAGATGAAATGATTATTGAAATAATTTTGGTTTAACCCCTTTTTTTTTTTTAGACAGTCTCACTCAGTCACAAGGCACCAGGCTGGAGTGCAGTGGCGAGACCTCGGCTCACTGCAACCTCCACCTCCCGGGTTCAAGCAATTCTCCTGCCTCAGCCTCCCGAGTAGCTGGGACTACAGGCACGTGCCACCACGCCCAGCTAATTTTTTTTGTATTTTTAGTAGAGATGGGATTTCATCATGTTGGCCAGGATGGTCTCGATCTCTTGACCTCGTGATCCACCCGCCTCGGCCTCCCAAAGTGCTGGGATTACAGGCGTGAGCCACGATGCCCGGCCAACCCTTTTTTTTTTGTTCGAGACACAGTCTCACTCCTTCATCCAGGCTGGAATGTAGTGGTGCAGTCTCAGCTACTGCAACCTCAACCTCTGCAGGCTCAAGTGATTCTCCCACCTCAGACTCCCAAGAAGCTGGGACTATAGGCTTGTGCCACCACGTCTGGCTAATTTTTGTATTTTTTGTAGGGACAGTGTTTTGCCACGTTGCCCAGGCTGGTCTTGAACTCCTGGTCTCAAGCAGTCAGCCAGCCTTGACCTCAGAAAGTGCTGGGATTACATGCATGAACTACCGCACCCAGCCTAAACTTGTTTCTAATTTGCAGTTCCAAATTTTTAGATGCTCATATCTCTGACTAATTACAATAACAGATGATGAAATATCAAAGTGTCGAGCTGTCCTCTCAATTCCAACAGGAACAAACAGATTCTGTTTCTCTACGTTTTGAGTTAACTGTCTTAGTGTCGTACATTAGAAGGTAAACTTCTCCTCTGTTCCAATCTGGGTTTTCTCTCCCTTCTTCATGGCTAATTAGTTAAAGGCATACTGTTGACAGACACAATATGAATAGAAAAAAATTTTGTTTAGCCTTAAAAAACAGGCATATGGTAATTTGTTTTGAATTTTGGTCTTTCCATAGTGGCTTGTATCAAAGTTAGGGTCTTGGAATAGTGCTATGACTCACTGAAATGGCTGCTGGCCTGCAATTTTGATTGTAAGACAAATTTTGCTACAGAAAATCACATGTTTCTGCTGACTTCTGCTGTAGAGATCCATTCTTAAGGAAAAGCATTGTTATCCCACAAGCTAACACATCACTCCCTACTGTATATCAGAGTCTCAAGATCCTCCTATTCAGGAAAAATGGAAATATTCTTACCACATCCTCGCAGTAATGTTCAACATAAATTACGAGCACAAAGACAGTTTGGGAATGTAAACTCTATTATAAATGGCCTTCCCTACAAGACTGAGAGTGAATCCTAATGTAAACTATAGACTTTGGGTGATAATGATGTGTTAATGTCGGTTGACAGATTGTAATAAATGCACCACTCTAATGTGGAATGTTGAAGTGGGGGAAGTGATAGGTGTATGGAGACAGATACATGGGAATTCTCTGTACTTTCTGTTCAATTTTACTGTAAACCTAATACTGCTCAAAAAAGTAGAATTAAGTAAACAAATAAGTCAGTAAATAAATGGTCTTTTCTTGGGCTGAGAAATTGAAGACATTTCCCAAATGTTACTTGGACCTGTAAATTCACTCTGAGGCTTTATACACACACATACACACACACACACACACACACACACACACATTATATATGCATATACATTTATATATACATATATATCAGAAAGTAAATATTTCTTGTTAAAAGTCTAAGCTATAACTGCCCTCTAAAGGTGTTTATTTCATGGGTTGTCTCTTTTTTTATTGTACTTCAAGTTCTGGGGTACATGTGCAGATCTTGGTTTAGAGTCATTAGTGGCTATTGCTCACTTGTTGAACAAACATTTTTGAGTGCTGTTCTCTACAGGCCACTGGGGAGACAGCAATGAATCCAACACAGCCCTGTCTTCAGAGTTCACATCTTCATAGCTTTGTAAATTAATATTTGCAATAGAGTGTCACAAGACTCCAACAGAGGTGCGTCTAAGGAAGATGGTAGCAGTTCAACTTGTTGCTGGAGAGGTGTCAGGGGAAAGTTCATGGAGGAAGGGTCATTGAAGTGAATCTCAGACCTTCATGCCTCCTGGGAGGTTGAATCCAAGACACCTACCTCCATCTTTCAGCGCAGAGGGTACATGAGGGGACCTGCCAAGATGAAGCAGAAAGACAACAGTGGTCAAATGACAGGAGGCCTGGGAGGCCAGGTACGGATTCGGGGCTTTATCCAAATGACTCTATTGTAGTTGTATTTGTTTGATATCTTTTGTAAGTTCCTTGCTTCGTTATTACATAATTGTCATAAAGTTTGGTGGCATAATGGTTAGAAAAATATCGCAGACTTAGGAAAAGAATATACGTTCCTTTAATCTGACTCTTTTAATGGACTAAGAGACTCTGCAGCACTTGCGGCTGGAGGACAAGCTTCCCTGACCTTCCAGTCCCATGAAGGCACCTGCTGTTAATGGCCGTCCTGATGGAGTGTGGATCCCTCAGGCTTGTGGGACCCTCTCCCTGCCAGCCAGTCTTACTCTCTGGCTGGCAGCTCCAGATGGTCCTAGGGACTCTGAACTCAGCCAACGTCTGAAGGTTTACTGCAAGACTATGTGACTCCAAAGTCAATTTCCCATGGTCGGTTTCCCAGGGGAACCATCTCCCTCCCTACCAAGTCTAGTTTTCCATTGCAAGAACAATCGCCAACATGTTTAAGTTTCTATGTGAGAATTTTGGCATCATGGGTTCCTTTTAAATAGCACACACTTGTAAGCTCTAAAGGGAAAAAGAAAAGGTTTCTCACGAAGCATTAGCTTTCAAGATTACAGTTCGGTAGGATGTTCAAGGTGCTTCAGGTGAATAAAAATGACAGACAGCCGAAAACTTATTGTAAATGAAACACCAATATAGATTTAAGTTTCATGCATGACTCTTAATGTGGTTAATGAAAAGGAAGAAAAAAATGGTTGGCAATATTTGCAGGGCATTTGCTCCAAATGTTGCAATCCAGTTTTCTTTAGACCTTGAAAAAGGGGATTGCAAGTTGCCTGTCAAGAAGGCATCAAAGCAGAGAAACCCACAAATGCGTGGCGTCAGTTAGGATGCAAGCCTTTAGAGAGAACCCTGCTCCTTTAGCTGCTAAGAGAACTGGGGTGTTTGTCACATTTCTAAGAAGTCACCAGCTGGAGGCACTGAGCAGGTAATGGTGTATGTTTTCCTAGACTATAGAAAACTGATTATATGGGTTAATTAAATAAGAATCTCAGAGTTCTCACGGAAAAGAAGTAAACTTCAGGTCTGAGCAGGCACTATCAGAAAGCACCAGAGACAACTGGGGAAGGGGTTAGGACTCCTGTCCCGAAGATACCCCTCACCTTCTGCAGAGGACCTAGAAAAGCTCCATTTGACCAATTCCTTTTAAGACATGAAGATGTTTCCATTTTTAAAAATCACCACAGTAAAATGCAAGCTCAGCATGACATACCCCAAGGAAAAATGTATCAGTACCTTCTGTTCTTACTACATTTCCATAAGGGTAATACCAAGTTGTTTTGCCCACATGGGGGCTCTGAAATTTTGGCTGTGACGCATTGGTAGGATATTTGTCACCAAAACTGTGTCAGGAATCAGTTAAATATTAAAGCACAAATAGGCATCAGGAACACTGATCAAGTGTTCCTGATGCCTATTTATGCTTTGTTTAATATTTAACTTCCCAATCTTATACACCTATTAAACAATATTCCTCTTGACATTCAAACACTAGCTGCATAATTTATAAATCAAAAACTTATTTAAAATTGAACCAATTACAAATTCCCAAACTTATAAACCATTGGTTACAAAATTATGTAACCACACTCTCCAACATGTTTAATTAAAACCGTAAGTTTAATATGTCAGACTCTCTTAAATGTTTCAAACACCGAAAATGTCAGGAAAAACCCACACAAAACATCACACTGATTGAAAAATATGTGCTTATACTTACCTTACACTGGTTACAAAGGTAGGAAGATTATGGATATATATTGGTTTTAAAAACATTTTTATACTTATTCTTACATTTTCTCAGTTACTTTCTTAGAGTCAATATGATAATTTCCTAGGATTAGAGTATGAACCAAAAGAAAAATAATATTATCTCAGGCCGGCAGGTCTGGGGTTACTGATTCTTATTTGAAAGTGATAAAGTGTCTCCCAATATTATTGTACTTGAGACTAAATGTGGCCTGGCTAAGAATGTAAAAGTCCAGGCCTTCACATGGGTATCCTTTTCTGAGACCAGAGGCTTTCCTAAAGCGTGCTTCATCTCCTAGGAAACCAGGGATTTTTTTTTTTTTCCAAGACAGAGTCTCACTCTGTCACCCAGGCTAGAGTGCAGTGTTGTGATCTCAGTTCACTGCAACTTCTGCCTCCCGGGTTCAAGAGATTCTCGTGCCACCATGCCTGGCCAATTTTCCATATTTTTTGTATTTGAGATAGGGTCTTTCCATATTGGCCAGGCTGGTCTCAAACTCCTGGGATCAAGTGATCCACCTGCCTTAACCTCCCAAACTGCTGGGATTACAGACATGAGCCACTGCACCCGGCCAAGATGTGGAATTTAAACTCTTGTAAGGACAGTTTGCTGTCCTTACAAGCACATCTGGACAATTTTCCTGGCATATTATGAGTTCTTTCTTTACGTGTTATCAAGCATGACTACTAATTTCTATTTTTTCCTAAGACTATTAGATGTATTAGAAATTCACTCTTTCCTTCTTACAAGGACAGAGAAAAGTGCCTATTGATGCTTATTAACCCAACATACATTTAAAGAAGAAATAATATCATCCATATATAAATCCGCTATTAAAAATAATATGAAATAAAACCCTATCACATTCACCATTCACATCAACTTTTCTCTTCACAGACTCCATGTGTTTTAATTGATTATAGCTTATGTGATGTTCAAAATCTCGGAACTTGACCAGAGGAAGCCTCTTTAATCCAGCTTCTTAGTCCTTTTAGAACAGCTCTGTGATATTCTAGAAAGCATCCTTGCTTTCTGGTCACAAAAGAAGCTTCCAGTCTTAAGCATTGATTTTTACCCTACTCACAACAATTCTTCCAAAGAGCCCCTGTTTCTTTAAGTGCAGAAAACTGTGAGAGACAAAGTCTGGGCATTTAGGGACACGAGAGTTGGTGGTAGGCATTACTACTATTGCTGCTGCTGCTGTCCCCACTGTTAGTGACAGAAGTGGGAACATATTTGAGTTCACATTAGTGTTCCCAATTTAACGTTACATTGCTCCATTATGTTGTTCTAATGTAAAAATGTCAAACCCATTTTCTCAATGGTGTACTTAATGTTTTAACCCTTCATCCAAGCTATACATTACACCTGACTTCTCTATTGTTTTATTCTTATAAAATAAATATTTATGAAATACTTGGTATTTCTCATAAATCCTTGGTAACTTGATTGAAGAGTGTAGAAGTGAGGTCAGGTTCACCTTAGTGAAGGGTCTGCATCTAACCTTATTGGAAGGGGCTTCTGAATTTGGGATTTATTACCTTGACAGAAAGAAATGTGAGAATAACCCCACTCATGCTTTATAACGATAGCTATTTATAGTTTATTTTAGAGTGACAAGAAGGGCCCCATCCATGATGAGTTTTTTCCTGAGTGGTCTGCATGGTCACATCAGAACTAAATTCACCCCTCCTTGCTACTAAGCCCTTGTTTCTAAGTCTTCTTCTTTGTTTATGTAGGTAGTAAAGTAAATTCTTTAAATCCCTGCCCTCCATCAACTGCTAAAGCATTCTGCCTCCCTCTGATATGATTAACAGGATGTTGGCTGTGGTTGTGAGATGCTTTGCAATCTATGTCTTAAACCAAGCCAGCCAGGGTAGGATTTCCTCTAGCGGTGGTGTATCGGGCCAATTGAGAATATAGGCGATATTAATATTTCCAACCAGCTGTTAATAGGAAAAGACACTTCTGCTTGGAGTCCTCTTTGAGAAGAGTTTACCATTCAGGCAGCACAGAGCACCTCCGTTAATCTTCCCCCAACAGCACCCCTCTACCATCATGTTCCTATGCTTTCCCTGGGGTTCAAAGAAGGGTAGAATTTTAGCCAGAGATTAGTCAAAATTTATGGATAGGAATAATAACAATAAAATTATAATGGCCAATGTTTGAATCCCTAATGTGTGGCAGGCATAGTATAGGGCTTTTTGCAGCTATTATATCATAAAACCCTTACAACAGCCCCATGAAATTGGACCATGGTTTGCTTCATTTTCCTTTTGGGGAAACCAACGATCAAGTAACTGAAGTGATTTCTCTAGGACTCACAGACCATCAGTGGCAGAGCCCGGAATTAGATGCATCTGATGTTAGTGTTGTGAGGAATCATTCTCCCCAAAAGCCGTAGCTCGCAGACATTCTTATGTAATTTGTCTTTGCTGAGGCTTGAGCACTGAAGTTTTAAAGGTCCCCAGAGACCGAGTTTCATCTGGTATGCTGTGGGTGTCAAGCAATGTCCAAGGCCAAGCCTGTCTGAGAGAGGGTTTTATTAGCTCCAAAATTATAATAACTTCCAAAGCCTTCTTCCACCCATTCTGCCCTCCCCTGACACAGCTCTGGTGATGTTTACAGGCATAAATTTAGGACAGTTATCAGGGGAAACATTTTGCTGCTATCATCCCACACCTTCTGTCCTGAGAGGTTTTATCTGGTGTTTCAGTATTTCAAATAGGTCATGACTAGATTCCATGTGTCCCTGGCAAACATAAGCCTAAATTCTAAATTAAAGTATGAATGGAAGAAACAGACTTTCTTCCCTTTTATTTCCAAAGACAAATAGGGTCAAAAGTGGGTCTTGGACCTGGAGAGCCAGATAGCTTGGGCAGTACGTGTGTGCACCTGCAGGCTGTGGAGACAGGTGTGGCTTTGGAGCTCACTTGCTCTGCCTCTCATCCAGGCCTGGAAATCACAGGTAACTGTGGGATGAGAGGAACCCAGGTTGTGGTGGGAACACCCAAGGGTGATCCTGGGCTGGGGACCTTTGGACTGAATAGATGAAAGTCAACATTCCCTCCCAGGAGGAAATGTAACTCCTGCACTCTCTAGTGACCATCACGGGGATATTGCCCAAATCTGCAAACAGTCAGCTTCTGAATCCCCTTAAAGTGGACCTAGCCGGCCTCTCCATTTTAAGACCACCTCTCCTGTCTGCTACAGCCCCTCTTGCTTCTTTTTCTTTAAAGACATCTGACTGGTTGTATTGAGTTAACATGCAAGAGGAGAGTACCCATCACTACATAACCTGGGTAATTCATGTCGATGGTGATCTGTGTGGGGCTGCAGGGTCCCAGATGGTTGGGACAACTCTACAATCAGTCACATTTGGTTGGTTAAATCCCTACTCTTCTTTATAGCTGTATCCTGCAAGTTAGTGGCTGCCTGTCTCTGAACTTCACCTTCCTTATGGCTGTCAAAAATACCTCCGTGGGTTAGAAATATAGCATCTGTAGATTCCCAAATAGGTGCATGTGTTCATTCATTGGCTCATTCTGCGGTCAGGGAGCTTTCAGTCTACTGGCATGAAAGACGTGATGATAATGAGAAAACTTCACAATGAGTGTGACGTGCTGACTGATGAATGCCACAAAGGAAAGGTAGGAGGCACTCAGACAGCCTGGGGGAGTTAAGTTGTGGCCAGAAGGGAGAGAGAGCAGCCATTCTCCACTTCATCGCTTTGCTGCCAAGAGAAATAGGAATCTCTTAGACAAGTTCTCAGGTCCCTCAGTGAGACTGGGCCTAAAAAAGGCACCTGGGCTGGGGGCGGGGGCACTCACATCAAGCCATCCCTGGCTGTCTGCATCAGCCCGACCCCCACAAGATGGAAGACTGGCTCATCTCAGTGCTCCTTCCACTTCCTCTGCCCACCGAGGCCCCATCTCCCTTGCCCTGTGGCCAATTGAAGGTGAACTCCTGAAGTGCATTCTTCCTGGGATCCCAGAGGTTGTGGCAGCCAGATGAGTCACCTCACAAATATAGCACGTGTTCCCCGGGGGTGGTGGTGGGAGGAAGCATGTGAAGCGCTCTCTCTGCTATAATAGACCATTTAGAGCTTCAGATGGTGAAAACAAGCTGATCAGGTGCGGGCCCTCTGGGAGGCTGGCAGATGACTCCCAGCCAGCGCGCCCTCCATCGCACACTGGGGAGGCTGGCAAGAGCCTGACGGTCGCCAGGCCTCCCTCCGACCTCCTCTCTCTCCAAGTCTGTGTTCCCACCCCTTTGTCTCTCCTTTTCTCCTTCCGTCGCTCTGTTCTGCTTCTGTCTACCCATTTGTCTTTTCTTCCTCTGCTCTTTCTCTTGCCTTTCTCTTTCTTTCTTTCTCTCAACGTGTCCTTCTCACTACCCATCTCCCCACTCCTCTTCTCTCTCTCCTCCCTCTTTCCCTCTCCTTCTCTTCCTTTCTCAAATCTCTTTTGGCAAGGTCCCTTTTTGCCCTTTGCCTCTCACACCCTCCTCCGCCTTTCCACCCGCTCTCTGCATTCTGCTCCTCCCTTCTTCCTCCGTGTCTCTGACTCACTTATGCGCTCTCTCCATATCTTCCTCCATGTGCCACCCTCCTCCTCCGCAGCCACACCCAGTGGGCTCAGAGCTGGATCTTTCATGCCCCTACACAATCCTGGCCTGGCCCGGGCCTCTGGCCTTGAGCTTGGAAGGGAGTCCCATCCTCCCTCCCTCAGCTGGGGCCATTGCTCCTTCCTTCACCACACCTCTCCACATCCCAAACTCAAGCCCACAGAGCCCAGCTCTCTGCCCAGGGTGTGGACAGGGAGGGTGGCTGGTGGTTCAGAGCTGAGCCCTGTGAGTCGACAGCACGCCTAGATCCACACACAGACACACGGCCCACCTTCGGGGTCGTGAGGATTCATAAACCCTATTCTGGGAAGGGCCTCCAGGAATCATCAAGGGAGCTAGGGCATGTCTGAATCTCCACCAGGCACACCCTCCACCTCTCAGGGCTGAGCTTCTCTTCCCTTCCCAAAGGGGCCAGGGAGAGGGACTGTTGAGGACACAGTGTCAGAGGAAGGCCAAGGCCTCTAGGCCGCTTCTGGGCCTGGCACAAGAAGGAGGAGGAGAAAACAGGGAGCCCAAGGAAAGACAACCCAGCCCAGCCCCAGCTGGGCTCAATTTAGTTGAAAATGGACTAGAAAAGGTTGCTTGTGCCCTTCCTCTAGACTCAGCATCACCAGGACTGGAGGCCTTCCCTGGACGGAAGGAGGGACAGAGCATTTGGATATGTCAGACCCTGGGCCAGATGTCACCCCATGCGTTTTCTCATTTAATCTTCCTAAGAAGCCCAGAAGGTGGGTAAAATTGCCTGCCCCAAACAGATGAGGACATTGCATCTCTTCCTCTTCCTCCTCCTCCTTCTTCTTCTTCTTCCTCCTGCTCCTCCATCCTCCTCTTCCCTCCTTCTCCTCCCTCCTCCTCCTTCCTCCTCTTCCTCCTCCTCTTCTTCTTCTTT
>PVKP010030121.1:0-28256 GCA_004027715.1 Plecturocebus donacophilus
TGAGCCGCTGTGCCCGGCCAGTCACCTCATTCTTTTTAATGCCTGTTTCCTAGCCCTTGCCGCACAGCACAGAGCCATTCTAATTGCTGGAGTCAGAATGGTTCAGTCTGATGATCTTATGTTCTCTGGACATCATTTATTTGAATGTGCGCTACGGTCTGTATGCGATGCAGTGAGCACTTTTGGGAAAACCAGTCAGACCTGCGGGTTGGGCAGGAGGTCTGAAGCGCCCGTCAGGCCGAGTCTGAGGTCGTGGTGGTAGAGGAAATGAGTGCAGCCCCGGTACTGTGTCCAGAATGGTCCCAGCTCCAACGAGGCGGTGAAGGCAAAACACTCCTTTTCTTGGCCATCTTCATATCCAAGGACTCCAGAGTATCACACCTTCAAAGCACTGTGTCTCATTCCCTGAACCACTGTGCCAGGTAATTCACAAAGCAACCCTCCGCACACCACAGTTTGCACCAGCCTCTGAAGCAAGTCCTACTCAGAGTCCCCCCCCGAGCAGAGGAGGAGAAGCCAGGCCTCTCTCCACTTCAGGCAGTGGATGCTTTTTGGGAGCTGGCATAAAGGGAATAAGGAAGGCAGGAGTCGTCATAAAGTCAAAATGAAACTGCTAACAGCACAGCTCTGTCTCCCAAGGGTGACTCAGCCGGTGAAAACCAGAATACTGTTCCGAGTGTAGGAATCTGCAGAGCAGCCTCCAGGATTTGGGTCTCATCCAGCTTAAATGAGCCAAAACATTCCAGCATCTTCCTGGGGTTCCTGCTGAAGGGCGTATTGTCTTTTCGCCTTGGCCTTTGTTTTGGAAAGCTCTGCAGGGCGCCCAGGAGGTCAGCAGAGGCGGCCTGGCCTCAGACCTTCGTTCCCCAGGACAGCATTCAGGCGGCCTCAAGATGCCTCCCAGCGCTCGCCTTCTGCAGTCTCCACACCTGTGCTGCTGGCATGCTGGCTGCCACGGAGAAGCTCGGAGAACACCCGGACCAGCAGGAGGAAGAAAAACGCTGCCCAGGAGAATCCTCCCCGCACCTCGCGCTGGAGGGCCAGGCACAGCAGAGTGCATCATCATTAGGAGCGAGTTAACTTCGAACAGGGGAGAAATGCTTTTAGAGTAATCGTATCAGCCCTGGATTCCCGAATGCCTCTTCCATTCTTTTAAGCCACATTCCGCGCAGCCTTGTGCCCTCCGTAGAGCAGGGGGAGACTGATGGTTTGTAGGTGGAGGAAAGGGTGAGACGCTTTTAGCTCCTGGTTTGATTCGTGAGAAAATTCACCAGGTGATCCTGGAGCACAACCGTTTGTCTTGCGGAGTTTGCCAGGGCTCCGCGGTGCCCCTGGGTACACGCTGGGTGCATACGTGAGTCCAGAGTGGGCCGTCTACAAAGCAGGACAGTTGGACCTGGGTCAGCCTTCAGCCTGACGGGGACTGGGAGAACAGGGAGGGGAAGGACAGCAGCCAGCTCTTACCTGGTTCTTCCCTTGAGCTGGACCAGGTCCTGAGCACTTCGCATGTATTGACAATTAACTCGGATAATGACCCAACGAGGGAAGTACTAATATGATCTCCATTTTACAGACAGAGGCAGCGAGGCACAGAGAGGTCAAGTAACTTGCCCAAGGTCACACAGCTAGAAAATTGCCCGTCTGGGGCGCCCCAGCTCCATGGCAGTGAAATGAATGCAGTCGTGATAGTCACGATGACATCACTCCCTATCCTTGTCTGATGAGTCCGCGTGGGGGATCTTGGAAGGCTCCTTACAGGAAGTGGAGACAGACTCCAAGGTGAGGCTTTCCTTGAAGGAAGCGTGGGAGTCTAACTGGCAGCTGGACCAGAAACAGCACTGGGTGTGGCAGCATGGGTGGGTGAGGAGGCTGGGGGAGGGAAAGGGGCTGCTGTTGGGAAAACTGTGGAGCCAGAGCTTGGCGTGGGTGAAGACCCAGGCATACAGTCAGTGCTCAATAAATGGCAGCTTGGACATTCATTGGAGGCCAGGAGGTAGTATCTGGGCGCTCTTTCCTGGCTGGAGTCCAGCATCCAGCACCTTCAGTGATTCCCGGGAGCCACGCCCACCCCCAGGGCAGGGTCTGATTGGTCCAAGGTGATCACGCCCCTAACCAGAGATTGGGCTGGTCATGGTCATGTGACACAGTTTGACCAACTGCTGGCAAGAATCTAGGAATGCTTTTTCTAATCCTCAAAAAGCAGCTCTCCATCCAAGAAGGCCCTTGTGTGAGTCAGCTATTGCTGCATAACAAAATGCCCCCACACTTAGCCTCTGGGAACAGTTATGTATTTTCTCAGCTTCTGTGGGTCTGGAACTTAGGGGGTGGGGGTGGCGGGAGGTGCTTACTGGGAGGTTCTGGCACAGGGTCTCCCATGAAGCCTCCAGCAGTGGAAAGGTCAGCTGGGGTTGCAGTCATCTGAAGGCTCCCGTTCAGTCTTTCTCCCTCCATCTGGAGAGCTTCAGAGGTCGGCTCGCCCAGTCCCAGCCTACAGGGCACAGCCCTTGGCTTTTTCCTGACACACGAGTCCCAGCTCAAACATCACCTCCTCTGAGAAGCCTTCCAAGATCATCTTATAAACGGTGGTCTCTCCCTGCCCTGCCAGTGACTCGTATCCTGTCCCCACCCGCCTTACTGCCTCCCGGCCTGAGGTTCTCTCTCTACTGTTTGCCATTTTTCTCTCCTTTATAATTGATGTCTCTGTTGGTCTCCCTACCCCTCACTAAAATGTACATTCCGTGGTGGTCCAGACTGTTGCCTGTCTTGTCATCTGCTAGGTTTCCTAGAGTTTAGCATAGTGCCCATATGTAGTAGGTGCTCAATTAAAGATACATCTATGTTGAATGAATGCATGAATGAAGAAATGAATGTGTGGATTTAGCACCTGTAGAAGTGGTCTAGGACATTAGACAACCCTGAAGAACCGCAGAAAAGGTTAATAACCCTGTCTGTGTGTGTGTGTGTGTGTCTGTCTGTCTTTCTCTCTCCTGTCTCTGCCTCTCTCCCCCGCTCCGTCTCTCTACCTCTCCTGTCTCTTTCTGTCTCTCCCCAACACCCCCGCTGTCAGCCTCCCTGCCATAGGACACACCCACTCCTCCAGCTGCCTGCATCTAGGCCCCCTCCCTAAGTCTCACATTCAGAGCCCCCAGATTCAACCTTCTCTGCTTTGCTTCCAAGCTAGCTTCTCCAGCCCCACCCCCACCTCCTGCATCCTGTGCCTGTCAGCTCTGGGAGGCCACCTGCAGAACAAAAATGGCACAGGATTGGGAGTCAGGCAGACCTGGCCTGTGCTGAGGACTTCCCAGCCATATGAGCTCAGTGAAGTCACCTCCCGGTTATGAGCCCCAGTTTCCTCATCTGTGCATGGCGCAGTGAGACCACCCAATGTCAAGGGCGCATCACCTTCCTGAGCGTGAGCATGGGGTTACTCTGGAGACAGAGGGATGTCGGGGTTGCCTGTGACGATCCCCGCTCCCACCCCCCGGAAGCCCACAGCGACTCCAGTTCTCTCAAGTTTGCCTGGGCAACCACCCCTCCTCTGCAGCTGCTCCCCAGGGAGTGTGAATGCTTAAACGGCCAATGTTTTCCCTGCTCAGCACAAAGCACCGTCATTGCAGGGCGGCCAGGAAGGGCTGTTAGCTTGATTGGGTTCTTTTTCATCTCCACATCAGCTGTTAAGCAGCTCAGCTCATGCAGGGGAAGCTGCCTCTTGACTGCCCAGGGCTGGCATGGGGCTTGGAGGAGCACTTAAAACACAGCAAGAATGTGCCCTATTGCACACCGCCTGAGGCCAGACTCTTGAAGCTCCCCCTCACCCAGCCCCAAGCCAGCAATAGCTCTGGATTCCCACCCCCTGGAATCCATCCAGAGCCCCTCGTCCTCCCCCTACACACTGATGGGTTCCCCAACACGGCCCCACCCCCGTTTCCTCCCAGAGCTCTCCCTTCTATTTGAGGAAGAGCTTTTTTCTCCAAAGTCCTTCTGATGTGCTGGAGGTAGGGGAAGGGTTACTTTCAAACACGCTGGTAACTGCGTCTGCTTCCTAAGGGAGGCGACATAATTCATTTCAATGGGAGCACGAATCCCGACATCACCCGCCTCTAATAGAACACACAGAGCAAGACAGGTGTGGTTCTGAGTGTTTGCCACAAATGCACTCAATTAGGTCTCATGGAAACCCTAAGAAAAAGGCATTAGCTGCCGCATTCCCATTGTACAGACCAGGTTACAGAGGGTAAGTGACATGCTTGAGGTCGCACAGCCAATGAAGGGAGGGGTGCCATTGGGACTTAGACCTTCTGGTTCCCTGAGCCTGCTCATACAGGGGAAGGGAAAGGCAGACGAGGCCCGAGGCCAGTTCCTCTATGAGGCCAGGACATGCGGAAGGAATAGGGTCGTCTCCCCAGCAGGACACCGAAGCTGCCAGGCTTTGGAAGTGTGAGGGGAGCCAAGCTTGGGAGGGGCCTGGATAGGAAAGTCTGGGAAGCAGGGTTTCCTGGAGAGGCTGAGAGGAAGGGAGTGGAAAGCGGGAAAGTTGGAGAATCTCAAAAACAAACAAACAAAAAGGCGGAGCATGTGTGAGCTCCGTTCTCCCCAAATCTTGACAAAGTCCTATGCACCCAGAAATAATCCAGGCCGGGGATGGGGAAGAGGAGTCACAGACAGCTGGGCAGCCAGAGATGGAAACCCAACTTTTAGATTTTATCATGTTGTGCCGGGCGCGGTGGCTCACGCCTGTAATCCCAGCACTTGGGGAGGCCAGGTGGATGGATCACCTGAGGTCATGAGTTCGAGACCAGCCTGGCCAACTGTACTAAATCCCATCTGTACTAAAAGTACAAAACTTAGTGGGGCATGGTGGTGCATGCCTGTAATCCCAGCTACTTGGAGGCGAGACACCAGGATCACTTAAACCTGGGAAGAGGCGGAGGCTCAGTAAGCCGAGAGCACACCACTGCACTCCCGCCTGGGTAACAGTGCAAGACCCCATCTCAAAAAAAAAAGAAGGAATTTTATCATTTTTTTTTTTTGAGATGGGGTCTTGTAACTAAATTGTCTAGGGTGGACTTCAGGCATGGCTCAATTCAGGAGCTCAACCAACACCGTCAGTCCTTCCATACCTTGGTGCTGCTTTCCTCTAGGCCGGGTTGTCTCCCACGCAGGTTCAGGCACATCTCACCAGCATAGCAACTCTGCAAAAACAGATCTGTCCCAAGCGGTTCCAGCAAAAGTCTCAGGGAAGGTTCTCATTGGCCCAGCCTGGTCACATGACTATCCCTGAACCAATCGCTGTGGTGACCGGGCAGAGTCTGCCCCACCCAGACCACGCGGGCAAAGGGAAGGAAAGGATTCTTCCCCAAAGGGACATGGTAGGGGCGTTTTCCCAGAAGGAGAGAGCCTGGGCAGGGAGGGCCACGGACGGCTGCTGCAGGGCTGAGTTCCCTGTCTGCGGCCATCAGGTGAGGAGAAGGGAGGAAAGGACGTTGCAGGACAGACTCCAGCAGTGAGGCTGGGAGGTTCCGAGCCAGCGCTCCACCCCTCGATGGGGGAAGATGCGGCCCCGGCCGTCCATGCTCACCTGGAACTACACAGAAATCCTGCCGGGGGCACTGGGCTGTCTGCAGAATGGGCAAGAAGAGAGATGCCTGGAAAGTAAGGAACAGAGAGGTGGAACGGTGACCTGCCTCGGCTTCCCTTTCTGTAAAATGGGTTCAAAAGCAGCACCGACCTGACAGGGATGTGAAGAGGAAAGGGGTTGGTAGCTCTGAAGGGCTCAGGACGGTGGCGCAGGAGAGACGCAATGGACATCCAATTCTTGCTAACCCGGCCACGCAGAACTGGCCTGGCCCCAGTGCTGTACCTCTGCCTAGGCCTTTTCCTCTGCCACCTTCTCAGCCACATCCGGTCCTTCTCCATGAAGCCTTCCTGGAATTCCTAGTGTGCTCTGACGCCCTGGAGCCCACAGACCTGGGCAGGAGCCCCGTTTCTGCTCCTCCACCCTAAGAAGGTGGCTCCGCCTCTCTCAGCCAGTTTTCCCTTCTGGAAAAGGTGGATAATTAAAAGCACGTGGGCGGATACTAGTGCACTCGGAGCAGCACTGAGGGGCTGTGGTTTCTCTGGGGTTGGGGTCCCCTCCCTGGCATCACTCAGTGCCTTGGGGAAACCCTGTCTATAATGCTGAAAGACTCAGATTTGAGTTCTCAAGATTCAGAGTGGACCCAAGATCTAACCCAATGGGCTGTGTGACCGTGAGCAAGTCACCTTCCCTCTCTGAGCCTCAGTTTCCCCATGGTAATCCCTTTCCCATAGAGCAGTTTTGAAGCTGGCAGGAGCCTCTGAGGCAGTGCCTAGGACAGGCAGATATCACATCAGTGGGCGTTCTCTCTTCCCCTGGCTACCAGCACAAATGCCACCTTCTCTGAGCAGTGTTCCCTGGTTGCCAGCTGCAGTAAACTGTTGGCCTGGCCTCTCGCCTGCACGGTGAGCCCCTTGGAAGTTCAGCTCAGGCTGCTAGTGTCTTTAGAGTCCCCAGGACCTGGCGCATGTCTCTGTAAATAGTATTCTGGAGATTTTGAGATTGATGGCAATAATCATGATGATTTTTAAAATGTCATTTGAGACCTCCCAGGTCTCCTTAATTTTCTCCTGCTTTAATTTTAGTTTAACTTGGCTCGAAGTTATCTTCAGGTTGTCTTGTGCAAGAATGCAAGTATAAACAAAGTCACGAGTCCCGTGTCTGCCCGGAGCTAGCTCTGCCAGGCGAGGCTGTGTGTGCCAGTCTCAAGGGGAATCTCACCTTCGATCATGAGGGTTCAGTTTAAGCAGGGTTTCATGGCCTGTGAGGCTACTGGCAGTAGGGACACACAGCTGACCATTTCTTGTCATAGTTATATATTTATTTTAACTAGAAATTGCATTTGGCCACATACATCAGAAAACCCAAATCTCAGTGGCTTACGCAAATAAGTGGTTTCTGTTTCTCTCTTAACAAGACATCTGGAGGTGGCCTGTTCAAGGCTGGGAAGGCAGCCCCACCGCACAGTGAATACTCAGGCCCTTTTCTACCCCTTGAATCCTCATAGTCACCTATGGTCACAAAGGGGCTAGTGTACCTCCAGCATTGCATCTAGATTCCAGGCAGGAAGAGAGAAAAGAGAAAAGGGCAAAAGACCTGCACTAGCATCCTGCATTGCTGCCGATTCACCCTTCAGCTTTCAAAGAGCTTTTATGGAAGCCCCACCCAGGGACATCCACTTACATCTTACTGGCCAGAGCTGTGTCGTGGAGCAACCCCTGCTTGCAGAGGAAGCTAGGAAAGGTGGGATTCAAACCAGGTGCACTACTGTCTTGAACACAATTAGGGTTTTATTAGTAAGGAGGTGGGGGCAGAGTGGATGCTGAGAAGGCCTCCAGTGGCATGGACCACACATAACCTGAACCTGGGATTTTTGGACACACTTGAGAATGTGTCCAAATCTCCTAGGGGGCTTGTGAGAACACAGGTAGCTGCCCCCAACCCCAGAATGCCCGACTCGGTGAGTCCAGGGTGGGCCTGAGAATTGACATATCACACAAGCTCCCAGGTGGTGCCAAGGCTGCTGGTGTGGCACTATGCTTTGAGAACTGCTGGCTGTCAGCATGGCTCAAGTTGGTACTTGAGAAAAACCATGTGAGTTGATTTCAGAAGAAGAAGGACACAGTAGTTTAGATGTGTTATCAGTCAGGATCCCAATAGAAAACAGGCGGGTATGCTGAGACAGGAAATGGGCGAGCGCTGACTAATCAACTCTCTGCAAAGGTGTGAGTAGTGGGTAGAGAAGCCCCCCTCCAGGTAGCAGCAGTGAGGAGCTGGCACCACACCTGAAGGTGACTTACGGGAAGCTGAAGAGGGCGGCTGTAAGAGAGGACCACCTCACAGGAGCCTTATCCTTTACTGGAGGGATGTGGCCAACCTGGGATATTGCAGAGAGGAAGTGGGGCTATAAACAGCCCCGGCCTCTTTCTCTACCTGCCTCCAACCTCCAGCTGGACACCCAAGGGCTGGAAGTCCAGGGATGCAGCCCAACAGGCAATCCTGAAAGAGCAAAGTGAAGACTGGGCCTGGAGAGAAAAACTGCAGATGTCCAGCACAGGCAGAAAATACCGTGACACCAGAATATCCAGCAGCAACTGTTTGGCAAATAACGATTTAAAGCAGGCAACTCAGCTAGCTCATTCATTCATTCAAGTATTCACTGGGGCACCTGCTGTGTACCAGGCACTTACTAGGTGCCAGGGATTCAGAGATCAATTGATCATGACCCTGGTCCAGAGAACTGCCATCTGCTGAGGTCCAAGGCACCTGGTGGTGGGTAGGTGGGGTCATCTTCCCCAAACCTGGCCATAGGCCACCCAGCCAGACTCACTATGCCTGCCACAGAGCTCATCTGCTTGTCACTTGAATTCTGCTGTGATTTAAGCTTTCATTAAAGTTTAAATATGGGGGAGAGACTGCAAAAAAAAAACAATCACCTGCTCCATCACAAATCATAATGTTATTACGTGCTAAAACAGGGGCTGCGGGAATAGGCTGATGGGATTTGGCTGGGATTAGGGGCAAAATGAATCTAAACCACTGGGTGCCCGCAAGTCCCCCAGTAACACCCTGTAACCTTCATGCATATAGATTTATATCAGCAAACTGTTGATGACGGGTTTCATTTTCCTGGGCTGCAAACAAGACCTCAGCCCTCAGCAGCCCCCTCACTGCTGCGTCAGGCACACACAGAATGTCTCCAGGCTCCACAGCCAATAACAAAAATGATGAAGAATCTGATGCAGACGTGGATAATTGCTCTGGCTTCCTCCCGTGAATTTAAATAGCTTTCTTGAATTACTGCTTTTGACAAGATCAATAAAATTGAGCTACTGCTGTATCAGGCCTTTCAGCAAATACATAAGGAGCTGGGCTCCTGGGGCTGGCTGTTCAGCAGAGACCCCAGCTCTCCCAGCAGGCCAGCCAGGGGCTTGTGGGCATGCATGCAGGGAGGTCAGAGACAGGCCATGTGGGCCAGCACAGGAAAAACACACAAACAGACCCTCGCTGTGGCTGAGGGGGCGGCTCACACTTGTAATGTCAGCACTTTGGGAGGCCGAGACAGGAGGATTGCCTGACTCCAGAAGTTCAAGACCAGCCTGGGCAACATAGTGAGACCCTGTCTCTATAGAACTTTTTTAAAATTAGCTGGGTGTGGTGGTGCACACCTGTAGTCCCAGCTACTAGGGAGGCTGAGGCAGGAGTATCCCTTGAGCCCCAGAGGTCAAGGTTGCAGTGAGCTCTGATCATGCCACTGCACTCCAGCCTAGGTGACGGGGCAATACCCTGTCTCTAAAAAAACAGAAAACAGGCTAGGTGTGGTGGCTCATGCCTGTAATCCCAGCACTTTGGGAGGCCGAGGCAGGCTGGTCAGTTAAGGTCAGGAATTGGAGACCAGCCTAGCCAACGTGGCGAAACCCCATCCCTACTAAAATTACAAAAATTAACTGGGCGTGTCAGCGGGTGCCTATAATCCTAGCTACTTGGGAGGCTGAGGCACGAGAATCACTTGAACCTGGGAGATGGAGGTTGCAGTGACTCAAGATTGCGCCACTGCACTCCAACCTGGGCGACAGAGTGAGACTGCCTCTCAAAAAACAAATAAATAAATGCAAAAAATAAAAAATAAGCAAACCAGCTCCTAGTTGTCCTCACTTTCCCTGTATCCCTTTCCCCAAAATTAATTAAGCAAAACTTACCTGTGTGCTCTGCTTTCTAAAATGACAGCTGGCCAGTGAGGGAACGCAGTCTATGCTGGGTATGAAAGGGAGGGCCCAGCACCCAGTCCCCACCTTCCAGGAGGCTGGCCTGCACTATAGCGGGGCCTCCCACTGGGTGATGGGATTCGCATCTCCGGACCACAGATGCCTTCTAGAAGTGCAGATGTTACACAGTGGAAAGGTATCAAGATAGAACACTTTTTACAAGGCAATAGTCACATGACATAGAATGAACTCTCTTAGCATGTGCAGTTCTGTGGCATTCAGTCCATTCACGACGTTGTCCACCCCCCCTTCATCTAGTTCCAAGCCATTTTCCTCCCCCAGGCACTTGATACACAGCCTCTGTGGGCCTCAGTTTCCTTATCCGTGCAGAGGGAACAGACTGCACCTGCCCCCCAGGCTGCTGTGAAGATTATGTGGGAAACAGAACGCGTTTCACCCAGGGCAGGCCCTCGGGGAGTTTACTGGGGTGAATATCGCCCCCGCTCTCCAAATCCATGTCCACCCTGAGCCTGTCAATGGGATCTCATCTGGAAATCGGGCTTTGAAGATGGAACCAAGTTAGGATGAGGTCACGCTGGAGTAGGCAAACCCTACATGAAGTGACTGGCGTCCTTATCAAAACAGATGACGCACAGAGGACAGCCAGCCAGCGACGCAGCTGCCCACCAGGAAAGTCCGGGGCTATGGGCAGCTGCTAGGGGCTAGAAGGGGCAGGAAGACTCCTCCGCTAGAGCCTCCAGGGGAAGCAGCGGCCTCTGGACACTTATTTCCGACTTCCAGCCTCCAGAACAGTGAGAGAATGCGTTTCTGTTGCTTTAAGCCCCCAGCCGTGGCTTAATTAGTTACGCCAGCCCTAGCCAACAAATAAAGGGAGGCTTCCACACGTGGGAGGTGTTCTCATGGTCACGGAGTTACTCAGCATGCTGGCCGGCCAGGAAGGGAGGCCGGGCAGGGGACCCAAGGAGGCCGCGTGGCTGGGGAGAAAGCCCTGGCAGGCTCACAGGGCAGCCCCTGCTCTCCAAGTGGCAGCTCCGTAACCAGCTCCCAAGCTGTACCCCATATTCTCTCACCCCCAAACCGCCCCTCCAGGTACAGGACCAGCGGGGGCTGCCATGGCCCACGGCAGTTTCCATTGTCTGGGAAACACACCTGCAGCCTCAGGCCCATTGCTTTGGGGTACACAATCTTTCTCTTCTTTCTCTGTTCATTTTTATTTTTATTTTTATTTAGAGATGGAGTCTTACTCTGCCACCAAGGCTGGAGTGCAGTGGTGCAATCATAGCTGACTGTAGCCTCAGCCTCCTGGGCTCAAGCGATCCTCCTGCCTAAGCCTCCCAAGTAGCTGGGACTGCAGACATGTGCCACTACGGTTGGCTAATGTTTGTAGATTTTTTGTAGAGATGGGGTCTCACTATGTTTGTTGCCCAGGCTGGGCTCCAACTCCTGGGCTCAAGTAATCCTCTCACCTCAGCCTCCCAAATTGCTAGGATTACATGTGTGAGCCACTGTGCCTGGCTGGAAGCATAATCTTAAAAAAAAAATTTTGTTTTTTGGAGGAATGGGGGTAAGAGGGAGAGTGCTTGAGGCCTGGTTGGAGGGCAAACCGTCAGAGGAAGGAGCCTGTGACCAGCTGGCAGATGGGACCCCACTGACCGGGAGCGGATCCCTGGGAGCTGTCCAAGGTGTGAGAGTGAATGGTGGATGCTGCGCTGACCAGGACGTGCTGGCTGAGGGGTCCCAGCGGCATCGCAGGACCAACCTCCCTCCAGCTTCGCAGGCCTCACAGAGGGCTGAGGTCTGGGTTAAGGACCGGCTTTGGTGGGTGGGGGTTAGGGTCAGCGGTGGGCACAGAATGAGGGCCGGTCCCAGGCTAAGTTGAGGGTTAGGGCCGGGTTGATGAGAGAAGACCCTTTGAGGGTCTTCAGACCACCAGACTGAAATGCCAGGTGCAGAAGGAGAGGTGAGTCGTTTTTGAGAGGAGCCAAGCACAGGTGTTACCTGCCCCTGCTGGAAGCGGTTAGTTGACCTCTTTAGATACAGGTGGAGGCTACCGGGGCAGGACACCAGAATGTCAATCAACATTATTGTCAAGAGGGCGTGGTCGCCTGAAATTCCCCACTCCCCGGGGAAGACCTGTGCAGCGAGTGATTCCACTCAAAACTCCCTTCCAGCCCCGCCGCCCATGAGTGAGAGGCTCTCCCCTGAAACACTCGGTACTCCAGGAGCAAATACCACTAAGACTTCCCACCTGATCTCCCTCTGAGGTAGGAGGCAGGACTCAACTCTGGAGGCAGAGCTCAGACACTGGACTCCATTGAGGACTAGCTGAAATAGGGGCAAGGCAGAGCACCTTCCACAGGACACACCCACCAGTGGGTCACATCTGTTTACCACTGCCATGGCAGCACCTGGACGTTACCACCCCTTTCCATGGCAATGACCTGATGACTCAGGCATGGCCACCCTTTCTCTAGGAGTGTCTGTATAGCCCGCCCTGTAATTGCATGTCACTGGGAGTGGGTACAGAAGAGACTGCAGAGCTGGCTCTGAGCCGCTGCTCTGGGCACGCTGCCTGGTCTCCCAGTGCTTCTGCTGCTGGCCTGCACTGCAGCTGCAGCCAAAGCTGTTACCACCACCAGCTCGCCCTTGAATTCCTTCCTGGGCAGAGCCAAGAACCCTCCCAGGCCAAGCCCCGATTCTGGGGCTCGCCTGCCCTGCATCACCTTAACCCTGAACTGGGGCTCTAGGAATTCCTGTTTTCATCAGAAACAATCATTTTCCCCAGCGAGCCCAAAGCAGACTGAAAGGGCCAGAGCAAAGGGGAAAAACAAGCCCTCTCCATTTGCAATGTCATCTGCTCCTTTCCACAGAGTAGCATCCATATCAAAAGCCCCCGGGGGACACCGGGGAGATGTGGGCTCCCCGTGGGGAACAGCAGCTCAGGCTTCCCCTCCAGTGGGTTGATGCAGATAGGAGGATGATGAACCCTGCTGAGGACAGATCAAAACATGATGCCTCATTACGGGGTTTCTGGATCATGGCGGATTACCCCTATGTCTGCCTTGGCCCACATATATGTATATATTTGAGACAGAGTCTTGCTCCGGACACCCAAGCTGGAGTGCAATGGCGTAATCTTGGCTCACTGCAACTTCCACCTCCTGGGTTCAGTGATTCTCATTTTTTAGCCTCCCAAGTAGCTGGGATTACAAGTACGCACCCACATGTCCAGCTGATTTTTGTATTTTTAATAGAGATAGGGTTTCGCCATGTTGGCCAGGCTGGTCTTGAACTCCTGGCCTCAAGTGATCCACCTGCCTCAGCCTCCCAAAGTGCTGGGATCACAGGCGTGAGCCACCGTGCCCGGCCTGCCTTAGCCTGCATTTCACATGATTGCTAA
Organism: Plecturocebus donacophilus; assembly: GCA_004027715.1. Classification (NCBI taxonomy): domain Eukaryota; kingdom Metazoa; phylum Chordata; class Mammalia; order Primates; family Pitheciidae; genus Plecturocebus; species Plecturocebus donacophilus. The sequence goes on from PVKP010030121.1 coordinate 13,202, forward strand.
GGGTCTGGGTGTCTGGAGACGGGGTGGCATGCAGCCAGGTTAGAGACCCACCGCCTTCGACCCAGCTATGCTGTGCCCACGTACCCAAGTCTCCGACCACATAAATGTTACCGGAAATCTGGTTCCTGATGGGGGAGACACCAGCCTGAGCCATGCAGGAGGCCGGACAGCTCTCAGAAGAAGGCTGGTTTGAATTTCTGAAGCCAAATCAAACACTGGCTCGAAAACGTTTTCTTATTATCTCATTCCCTGACTATGGAACAATCACCTCATTGAAAAACCACAAGTCCGCCCAAGTTTTAAATTAAACCTTTTGAGTGTTCCCTCTGAGAGCAGATAAAATCCTTCCAGCTTATGTTTTGAGGAAAGAATTTGGGGGGGGGGGTGCGCATGTGTATGCATGAGTGTGCGTGCGTGTATGCGTGTGTGCGTGCGTGTGTGTGTGTGTATTTCCCCTAAACTCATGCTCTTCTGTTGGGTTCCTCAGCACTCTGTTGAAATATTTCACCTGGGGACATCATTGCATCTCACGGCTGCTGAAGTCTCCTTCCAGGAGCAGCTGCATGGCTGCTTGGATTTTAAAACACAGCTCTTTCCGGAAGGAAGAAATAAGTCCCCTTTCCAAGAAGTAAGTTTCCCAGAGTGGCCTCAAAGGGCTTAGCTGAGATTCTTATAAGAGGTATTCAGTCCCCACCCATGTATTTGTTCATTAGATGCCGACGGTAGGCTCTGAAAATCCACCGTGTGAAAAATCTCAAGCTGTACACTGGCAAGGAGATTGAGAAGACAGAGAGGCTTTTGTTCCTTGGCTGGCATCGGAAGGCGCCTAAGCTCTACTCTCGGCCCGCCCAGAGCAGCTGGGCTAACGCTGGCCAGTGTCTGTCTCTCAGCATCTCAGCTGCCTGATCCCTGAAGGAGGAATGTGCATAGGAGCTCCTACTGCGGAATTCCCAACAGCGAAAGCCTGCGAAGATGCTACTACTATACTGTCATGCAGTCATTCAACAAACATTTGCTGAGCACCTACTGTGTGCTAGATTCTGTTTTAGGCACTTGGGAGACAGCAAGGAACTAGACTAGCAGCATCCCTGCCTGCCTGGAGCTAACCTTCTAGAAGGTGGAAAAACGTATGTCTTTCGAGAGCTAAGAATCATTTCCTGTTTTGTTTTGGAAGTGACATCGGGCTTTCTGTGGTGGCTGGTTATCGATCATTTTCCCTTTTTTAATGAATGGTGAATAACCCACACCATAGGGAAGGGCTTGGAGATGGTGTGTGCTTAGGGGCAGGCAGTGGGATTCTGCGAGCTGGAGGTCGCTGTCCTATGCCTCCTGGGTACTGCCAATACTGGGGTCCCCATGTAGCACCCTTGGCCCATCTGAGATATTCCCTGACCACCTTGTTCCCTGAGAACAGAGAGCAGAGAGGCCAGGCTGCCCCAGGTAGAGCCTGACCTCTGCAATCAGTGACAGAAACCAGGCTTTACAGTGAGAGCAGAGCTTAGCGACAAGGAGCAGATTCTCCATTCAACCCCAGAGGGATTTTGTGCACATCGGAGCGTGTGGACAACGCTTACAAGCTGAGGTGTTCCATACACAAGCCCAGGTGTCTGGCTTCTCCTGAAACATTAGAAATTCTGCCACACTGGGTGGCATTGCTGCCTGGCCGGGCTGGGCTAGGGCTGGGTGGGCGTGGCCTCTGTTCTCCACCGCCCCCACCCCTGTGTATGTGCAGTGTGGCCACATTTTCAACCCCTGATTTAACTGGAGCAAGTAGGAGTTCTTTTTTTTGAGATGGGGTCTCACTCTGTTGTCCCGGCTGGAGTGCAGTAGTGCAATCTTGGCTCACTGCAACCTCCACCTCCCAGGTTCAAGAAATTCTGCCTCAGTCTCCCGAATAGCTGGGACCACAGGCACCTACCACCACACCCTCATTTTGTATTTTCAGTAGAGATGAGGTTTCTCCATGTTGGCCAGGCTGGTCTTGAACTCCCAGCCTCAGGTGATCCGCCTGACTTGGCCTCCCAAAGTGCTGGGATTACAGGCGTCACCCACCATGCCGGCCTGTTTATTTTTTTGAGGCAAGGTCTTATTCTGTCACCCAGGCTGAAATGCAGTGGCATGATCACAGCTCACCACAGCCTCAACCTCCCAGCCTCAAGCAATCCTCCTACCTCAGCCTCCTGAGTAGCTGGGACCTCAGGCACATGCCACCACACCTGGTTAATTTTTGTTTGTTTTTTGTACAGTCGAGGTCTCACTATACTGCCCAGGCTGGTTTCGAACTCCTGGATTCAAGTGTTCCTCCCGCCTCAGCCTGCCGAAGAGCTGGGATTACAGGCATGAGCCGCCATGCCTGGCCCAGATCTGATGTCTTTTAACAGAGGCCAGATTTTTCATGTGAAATCCCTTAACTTTTAAATGTGCCAGTTAATGTTTTAAAAATAATGAATCTGTCTGCAAGAGCAGCTAAGCACATTTGCGGCCCACCAGTGGCCAGACTGTGAGTTAGCCATGGCGGCGGCCGGGGAGGGGCACCTGCTGTCCCTGAGGTTGCAGCTCCTGGGGAGCTGGCTGTGAGGAAGCCGTTCACAGCTCTGGAGTGACCGTTCGTGGTGGCTTCTACGGCGGCGAAGCGCTGCAGGATGGGACGGTGCATTCCTCCGGCAGGTTCGGCTCCGAGCTGAAGGCTGAGTGTGCGGTGACGGGGAGGCTGGGGCCTGATGCAGTGAGTAGAGGGCAAGGCCGGCTGGCCGGGGCCCGGGCCTGATGCGGTGGCTGCCAACCGCGGCCTCGGGACCCTCCTCGGGGGTTTCTCTGTGCCTGCCGTCGTCCACCCCAGTCTTGGCCCCTAGGCCCTGCCTGGCCCCCTCGCTCCTGAAGGAGGGAACCTGGAAATGCACTTCAGATTCCTCGCTGCTTATGTACTGTGTGGGGCGAGGCCTGGCACATTCCAGAGCAGATGGGATTAGCAGGCCATGCGTGGGGAGTAAGCGCGCAGGGAGGGGCAGAGCAGAGGCAGCGAGGGAGGCCCGCCGGCCTGGGCTTCGCTCCTCCTGGCAGGGTCTACGTGGGGCTGGGACCCTCAGTCTTTCTCTCCCCAGCCTCTGCTGCTCCAGATCACCACGGGGTCTCGGAGGAGGGCTCTTAGCAGGAAATCCTCCAGAGCCAAGCCAAGGGTAAAGAGACCTTCCTCCTACCTGGCACCGGTTTATGATGAGCAGACAGCAAACGCTCCACTGCAACTGGAGGTGGATTTGGAGGCAGAGCTGGAGGGGACCCTCTGTGATCCAAATGTCCCCTTGCAACAACTGTCACTTAGGAGCCCAGAATCTTCTCTGGCAGACTCTCCATTGAGAATGTTCATATCCAGGGCTGTGCATACAGTCAGTGCTCAATAAATGCAGAGTACTTTATTTAAAGGGCCAGTTGTCACAGCCCACACCTGCAATCCCAGTGCTTTGGGAGGCTGAGGCAGGAGGACTGTTTAAAGCCAGGAGTTCAGGACCAGCCTGAGCAACATGGCAAGACCCTGTCTCTAAAAAATAAAAATCGGACACAGTGGCTCATGCCTGTACTCCCAGCACTTTGTGAGGCCGAGGCGGGCAGATCACTTGAGTCCAGGAGTTCGAGAGCAGCCTGGACAACATGGTGAAACCCCATCTCTACTAAAAAATACAAAAACTAGCCAGGCGTGCTGGCAGGTGCCTGTAATCCCAGCTACGCACGAGGCTGAGTCAGGAGAATCACTTGAACCCGGGAGGTGGAGGCTGCAGTGAGCTGTGATTGTGTCGCAGTATTCCAGCCTGGGTGACGAGTGAGACTTTATCTCTAATTAAAATTTAAAATGCTTTTTAAGCAGAGAATCATCCGAAGAGGGACAGACTGTGCCTGCTTTCTGAGGTGGCGCTCCCTGCCCTCCCAGCCGGTGGGACCTGCACGCCCTCAGCCAGTCTCTCTCCAAAGACTACCCAGAAGGAAAAATAGTAATATGTTCAAACTCTAATCAAATCTGGATAATTTCACTAGAAACCTTTCCATAATTTCATAAGCGTTAAAGGATTACAATAGCAACAAATTAAACCAACGGGCATGAATTTAGTTGCTCAAGAGGAAAATGTAGCTTGATTTAGAAACGGATGTTACAGTTTATTAACCAATCTAAATTAATTCGATTTTGAGCCACTGTTAAATATACATTAGGATGTATCACCCAATAGCACAGCTGAGAGGGAGAAACGGGAGAAGAAGGAAAGCCAGGGAGGCCGGCGGAGCCTGCTGCTACGCACAAAACAGTTTGTTAATTCTGAGGCGCGGGGCTGGGTGTCCGAAACTGGAGAAGGCGCTACCAGAGAAGACTGAGTAGCAAGAATTACAAACTCAGCTGAAGCTGCCTTAAGCCAAAGGGAGGATTTATTATCTCAGTATCTGAAAATATCAGGGCAGAGGCAGCTTCAAGTACAGCTGGATCCAGGTGCTCTGGGCCAATAGGCACTGGACTTTTTCTATTTCTGAGTCTCTTTTTCCCTGTGTAGACTTTACTCTTAAGGGAGGGGTTCTTCCTACCTGGGGTCAGGATGACCACCAGCAGCTCTAAGTCTTCATTCTACTGTTCCAGCCCCTCGAAGAAAGAGAGCTCCTCGGATACCCCTGGTCCCATGCTGAATTCCAGGTAAAGCTCTCAGTGGCCTGGCCAAGGTCATGAACCACTCTGATGGGCCATGCTTAGGCCCCTTACCCATCCTTGAGTTGGGGAGGAGGGGAGGATGGGGAGCAAGAAAGGAAGAGAAAAAGAAAAGAAAAAGGAGCCCTGGGATCCCCCCCTACTACCTCTTCAGTGAGTACCTTTGTGCAGTGCACAACACATACACTGTACATGGACTGTGCTGACCCCTCAGGTGGTACCTGTGACTCCTGGGTTATAGGGGGATTTAGGGGGACACAAGTATAAGGCAGGCCAGGAAGATCCCCCCTCCCTACTCAGGCCTGTGCCCCAGCCCCTCATATGGCTACAGTCCAGTGACCGATCTCTCTGGCTGGGCCTGGGGATTTCTACTTTGCCCCAGTCCCCACCCAGCTCATGCTACCCACTCACCTACTGGGTCCCAGGGCTTTGGAGGTCACCCCACCCTGTGCTGACTCTGGCCGAGCAACCAACTTGCTGTGTGACCTTGGTCCAGCCGCTGCCCCTTTCTGAGCCCAGTTCTCCAGTTCTTGAAACAGGGAGTACAGGTTTCTCTCCTCCTCAATGGCCCTCCAGGCTCCTGTGTTCTGACAGGCTGTGGGAAGATGGAGAGGGAGATAAAGAGAAAATAGTTCCGCTTAGTTGCCTCATTAAGCGCTCCGTGTTGGAAAGCCAGAATTGGAGACCTCTTTCATCGCCCGCCCGCACCCTCCCCAGCTGAATGAGGCAGCCGGACGCGGAGCGGGGAGGGTCGGGGGCTAGAGAAGCATCCTCAGGAAGGGGCAAGATTTTGGCTAAGCCCCAGGCCCGGTCAGCTTACGTCTGTTTTGTAGCTTCACAAGTCAGGATTCCAGTGGGCTGCATGTAACGGAACCCGGCCACACAGTGGCTTGAGTAAGAGTGGGATTTCTGGCCAGGTGGGGTGGCTCACGCCTGTATTCCCAGCACTTTGGGAGGCCGAGGCGGGTGGATCACCTGAGTTCAGGAGTTTGAGACCAGCCTGACCCATGTGATGAAACTCCGATTAGCTGGGCATAGTGGCGTGTGCCTGAAGTCTCAGCTACTCGGGAGGCTGAGGCAGGAGATTCGCTTGAACCCAGAAGGCAGAAGTTGCAGTGAGCCGAGATCACACCACCGTACTCCAGTTTGGGTGATAGAGCAAGACCCTGTCTCAACCACAACAAAAAAGGGTGGGATTTCTGTTCCTCCTGTGTAATAATAATGATAGCAAATGCCACAGAAGTGCCTGTTGTGTGCCTGTGCCCAGAACCATTCTAAGCGTGGTGCGTATGTCAACTCGTAATAAACCCCTATGCTGGGGTGAAAAGCATCCCCCCAGAATTCATGCCCACCAGGTACTGTGAATGTGGCCTATTAGAAATAGGTCTTTGCAGGTGTCATCAAGTGAAGATGAGGTCCTACTGAATTAAGACAGGTCTTGATCCAATGACTGTTCTTCATAAGAGGGAGGCCAGAGACCCCAACGGAATGACCCCCATGGACTGTGCCTGGAAGTGGGGTGGGAGGTGACACTCAGCTCTGGAGGCGGGGCTCAGACACCAGACCCAATTGAAGACTGGCTGAAACAGGTCTGGGTGGAAGCAGGTTTCCATAAGTCATGCCTACCACTGTGCCAGGTCAGTTTGCCGTTGCCGTGGCAACACCCAACAACCCGGAAGTAACCACCTTCATCCAAGACATGTCTGCATAAACCGCCCCTTAATTTGCATGCACTTAAAAGCAGGTCTGGGTCTGAGTGGGGAGTGTTCCATGTCCATCACCCCTGGCTCGCCCTGGAATTCTTTCTGGGTGAAGCCAAGAACCCTCCCGGGCTCAGCCCCGGTTGTGGGGTGCACCTGCCCTGCGCCATCGGGAAGCCTCAGCGCAGGACAGCATGGGGCAGTCACCCTCACCCACGAGTGCCCCAGGCTCAAAGGATGAGGGTGAGATGAGCTGAGCCGCACCGCGCTCCTGCAGGGCCAGAGCTCTGCTCAGAAGCCCCTGCCCAGCCTGCTCCCTCCTGCTTCGAGCTCTGGGAAACCGGCGTAAGGGCTGCTCCCCCGCCCACCTCACAGGCAACACTCTCCAGACACTTCTGCGTGCCAGCCACAGTGGGGTGATGGCAGCAGTGCCTGACCTTCATAACCGTGTGTGGGCCTGCAGTGCTGTGGTGTTCAGGACACGCCCAGTGCCATGAGGCCCTCACCACCCCCAGCCGAGGAGCCCTGTCCCTCTTCCCAAACCCAACAGCAAGAAAGGAGGGGGCTGGAATGGGGGCCGTGCAGCTAACGGGTGCCACCCGGAGAGAATGCCTTTCCGCCCTCTTCCTGCTCCCAGCGGGGGGACCCTCTCATGCACCCCGTGGGCTCACACCCCACTCTGGGACCCCTCCTCTGTTTTTTGTTTGAAAGCAAAGGCCAGGAAGTGATGCGAAGAGATTTGTGACACACCTCTTCCCTGGGACAACGGCATAGAACCAGCTAGAGCTCGAATAGAGTCCTATCTGATGGGAAAAGGGGAGGAAAAAGAGTGCCGGTCACATCTCAGTCACTGCATCACACGAACTCAGGCACGTCCAGGCGCTGGGTGGAAGCCTCTGCAGCCATCGTAACCAGGTTTGTAAGAAAAGGGTGAAGGCTTGTATTTGATTAGGCATCTAAAGTTAAAGGAAGAAATCAAATACAAATGCATGCATAGTATGAACATACAGCCAAGCTAAAAAGAAAACCGGCAATTATACACAGACAGAAGTCTAGACAAAGAAATACCCAGATGCTAACATGGATTGTCCACAGGGGGTGAAACTCTGGGAACGTTTTTGACACCTCTGCTTTTTAATTTTCTCTCTTTTCTGTTTAAGTGGAATGAGTATTCCTTTTACCCAGAGTGGGAAGAGGTGTTAAAGCCTGGAAGACCCTGACACTCTTGCCATAAGGCCCCGAGGTGGAAACCTGCTTCACGGCAGCGCGCCAGCCTCTGCGGACTGTGCCCTTCCCGTGTCCGGAGGTGCCCGCTCGCGTCCTGGCGGGGCTGCCCAGGCTGCTTCCTGCCTGCAGGTGCAAGGCCGAGGTGCGCAGGGGCCAGGTCCCAGTGTCACTCTGGTTCCCGTGTGTAAAGCGCCTCGTCCAGGTTACAAAGTCAGCACAGAGCACCTGCCCCTGCCCAGCTCAGGCCTCCTCAGGCTCTTGGCATCTGGGCAGTCCCACACCTTTGCCGTGCAGACGCCTCTCTCCTACCCCAAGTCACTTTTTTCTAAGCTGGCTCAATTAGTTTTACTTCAATAAATTTACTATTAAATGTATTGCCTCTATGTCCACCAAAAGGTATCTGCAAGAATATTTCGAGAAACTTTATTTCTGATTGCCATTACAGGAAACCATTCCCAAATCCATGCGAGGACCGTTCAGTGAGCTGGTCCGTTCACAATGTGGGAGATCACATGGCCACAGTAAAGAACATGGCACAGACACGCACAACATGAATGAGTCTCATGGACGCTGCGGGGAGCCACAGACAGCGACGGAGGACGGGCACACGCCACATCGTTCTGCATATGAAATTCCAGAGTGAAATCCCGCTATAGGGAGAGAAGTGGAACTAGCAGGGACCCCAGCAGGTGTGAGTGCTACTGACTGGGATGCCGGGGGGGACACGCCTTCTGGGGGAGCCTTCTTTGGGCTGGAGATGTGCTTTATCCTGATCTGAGTAGCAGTTTCCTGGGTACATACATGCAAAACGCATCGAGCTGTGCATCTCAAATCAGTTTCCTTTACACTCTGAGAGTTCCCTTAATATCTATCTGTCTATCTATCTATCTATTCATCTATCTGGATGATAGATACATAGATAAATCTGGATGATAGATAGACGGACAGACAGATGTTTCAATAGAAATAAGTTAAGAAATAGGCCAGGCACTGTGGCTCACGCCTATAATCCCAGCACTTTGGGAAACTGAGGAGGGTGAATTGTGAGGTCAGGAGTTCGAGACCAGCCTGGCCAACATGGTGAAACCCTGGCTCTACTAAAAAATACAAAAATTAGCCAGGCATGGTGATAGGTGCCTATAATTCCAGGTACTCAGGAATCTGAGGCAGGAGAATCGCTTGAACCCAGGAGGTGGAGTTTGCAGTGAGCCAAGATTGTGCCCCTGTGCTCCAGCCTGGGCGACAGAGCCAGACTCTGTCTCAAAAAAAAAGTTGAGTTAAGAAATAGAGGGAGGGAGGGGAGAGAGGTGGAGAGGAAGGAGGGAGGGAGGGAGGCAGTGAGTGAGTTCGGTCTCGTTCGCCAGTGTCCTAAGTGCCGGACCCGTGAAACGGTGGTTTCAAGGTAGTCTTGAGAGAGGAGGGCAGCTTCAGTCTTCGGTGGGAGTTTTGCTGCCCCCCGCGCGGTGCTGTTGAGGGCTGAGCCTGAGCCGGGCATAGGCTAAACCTCTTGGCCACACTCTGGGGCAGCTGCAACTTTTAGCAGAGGCATCATGACTTTCTCTGAGCATCAGCTCCCAGAGTGACTGCCCGGTGCACAGCTGGGACCCAGCCGCTGGGCTCCAAGCCTGTGACTGCGGCCCCTGCTCCCCACTCCGAGGCCTCCCCGAGTGCCACCTTCCTTTCGTCTCATGAATCTTTCTGAAGGCTGTCTTAGGCCTAGCAGAAGACTGTGTGTGGGGCAAAGCAGATGTGCCCTAGTGAAACTTTATAGTCACCGGCCCCAGAGTCTCCACTGAGCTCCAGGGCTGCGGGGAGGGGGTGGAACAGCAACACGCTGGGACCCTTCCTTGGGGGAAGGCTCCCCACCCCACAGCACTGTACGCATCATACCTTCTCCCTTAGCACTAGAAACCCCGGCTTTTAGCTAGGTACACAGGTAGCAGGACTAACAGCAGGACTAACTCCCAGCCTCCCGTACAGTTAGATGAGGCCAAACCGCCCAGCACCGGCCACCAGCATGGAAGTAGAAGTGACATGTGTGACATCTGGGAAGGGTCCTAAAAGGGAGGAAGAGTCATCCACTCCTGGCCTTCCTCCTTTCTGCAGGCTGGAATTCAGATGTGATGGTTGGAACTGGAGCAGCCATTTTTATTCATTTATTTATGTATTTATTTATTTATTTGAGACGGTCCCTCACTCTGTCACCCAGGCTGGAGTACAGTGGCATGACTGTAGCTCACTGCAGCCCCCACCTCCTGGGCCCAAGCAATCCTCCTGCTCAGCCTCCCGAGTAGCTGGGACTACAGGCGTGCGCCATCACACCTGGCTAATTTTTAAAAAATTTTTGTAAAGATAGGGTCTCATTATGTTGCCCAGGCTGGTCTCGAACCCCTGGGCTCAAGGGATTCTCCCACCTCGGCCTCCCAAAGCTCTGGGATTACAGCGTGAGCCACTGCACCCTGCTGGAATGGCCGTTTTAGACCATAAGATGGAAGTCCTGACTCCCTCTGGATTTTGTCTCCTTATGACAAGGAAACTCATAACTTATTTAAACCACCATTAGCTTAGGTTCTCTGTCACTCACTGCCAAATGTCCCCCTAACTCATGATGGCAGCAAAGCTTCTTAGCAATAAAGGATTCATGGGACACAGGGCAGCCTCTAAGTTCTGGATGGGAGAAAGTGGCCTTTTACAGCGGTGATACCAAGGCCGGAGCACTGATCACCGCGGAGGTGCCTGGGCTGACAAAGGCGCCCCTCTGCTTGTGTATTCTGAACACGTGTTCAAAGGATGTGATTCCGATCCCTCTTATGTTTCAAGCATTACCCACTTTCAGGAGAAATAATTCAAATAACAAACTAGCCCCTCAGTTATTACATCACTCTTGTTCCAAACCCACTTCCTCAACAGCTTTTAAACTAAAACCTATTTCAAACACACAAAGCCTGCAGTTAATAATGTCGCTGATTGCACATATTCCGACCACCTGGATTAAATGGCTATTAACATTTCGCCAAATTTCCTTGAGGTCTCTCATGCTAAAGAAACAAACAAAAAGTCACAGGGTCAGGCACAGTGGCTCATGCCTGTAATCCCAGCACTTTGGGAGGCTGAGGCGGGTGGATCACGAGGTCAAGAGATCGAGACCATCTTGGCCAACAGGGTGAAATCCTGTCTCTTAAAAAAAAAAAAAATGCAAGCATTAGCCGGATGTGGTGACGCGCACCTGTAGTCCCAGCTACTTGGGAGGCCGAGGCAGGAGAATGGCTTGAAACTGGGAGGCGGAGGTCGCAGTGAGCCGAGATCACACCACTGCACTCCAGCCTGGCGACAGACTGAGACTCTGTCTCAAAAAAGGAAAAGAATAAAGAGACAAAAGTTGGCAGACCCAGCTAAGACTCGCGTCTGCACGCACACACAGCGCCCGCCCCTCCGCCCCAACGCATCCCGTGCACGTCTCAATGCTTCCACAGCTGTCTCCAGCAACAAGAGATCGTGCTATAAAAAACCGCTTTCTCGTTCTCACTGGTTAAACTCAGTCTTTCAAATATTTGCTGATACCTGGTTATCACTTTACAATTTATCTGGGATGGCCAGACCCCCTGGAAGTCCCTGTGTCTTTAGGGAGATATATTTTTTTTACACCAATATTGCCTAAAGACATATGTGCTATTTTATCTTTTTCTAGTACATAACAAATGTGTGACTATGCAAATTAAAACAGTTCAACTGTGGGCCAGTTAAAATTGTCCTGAGTACCATCCAGGGAGTACTACCTACCAGTTAGGAATACAGCTCTAACCAGTCCCAGGAGAGCTAGGCTCTGTGACCCCGCCTTCCTCCACAGGGCAGCCAAACCAGAACCTTCCAGACACTTCTGCCTGTACACTGCAATAGTAATAATCAATTCTGAGCACCAATGCTCATGATACAAATATTTCTAACTTGTAAATTGTGGACACGGCCTCTATATTCCTTAGCTGTTTTCTTCTTACTCAGCTAGTCTTCTCCCTGCAGGGTGATTTTTAAGCCACATGTCCATTTGGTGAGGATGCCTTTTTAAAAAATCTTTTATTAAAACACTTTTTCACTCTGTTGCCCAGGCTGGAGTGCAGTGGCACAATCACAGCTCACTGCAGCCTTGAACTCCTGGGTCCCAAAAATCCTCCCATCTCAGCCTCCCAAGTATAATAGATGGGACTATAGGCACATGCCACCACACCTGGCTAATTTTTTAATTTTTTAGAGAGACAGGGTTTCACTATGTTGGCCAGGCTGGTCTTGAACTCCTGGTCCCAAGCAATCTTCCTTCCTTGGCCTCCCAAAGTGCTGGGATTGCAGGTGTGATACACTGGGCCTGAGGGTTATGTGAGTTAACACCAGGTGCTCTCCTCCTTAGAGCTGCTGGGCCAGTCAGGTTCACACTGCAGTGCGCTGCTCTCTGCTGACAAGTGCTGAGGACACCACCCCCATCGCAGGTGCTCGTGGAAGAAAAATAAACAGCAAGCTCTTATTGAGCAGGGACTGTGCACTCAGGCCTGTTCTAAGCGCTTTGCCCTGGCTAGCTCCTTTAATCCTTGCCACAGTCCAGGAGGCTGTTATCCCGTTTTAGGACTGAAGCTCAGAGAGGCTGAGAAACCCAGCCAAGGTCACAGAGCTATCAAAGACAGCTGCCTGCTCCTTGTGACCGCCCAGGGCAGAAAAAGGGCTGAGAGAGCTCTGTGGGGTCCCTTTTATAAGGGGCGCTGATCCCATCGTGAAGGCTCTGCTCTCATGCCCTAACCACCCCTCAAAGGCCCCACCCTCTAAGGCCATCATGCTGGGGCCAGGGTCTCAACACATGAATTTGTTGGGAGGGGTTGCACAAACATTCAGTCCATTGCACATATTGTATCAAAAATACGTAACTTTAGGCTGGGTGTGGTGGCTCACACCTGTGATCCCAGCACTTTGGGAGGCCAAGGCAGGATTGCTTGAGGCCAGGGGTCTAAGATCAGCCTGGGAAACATGGTAAAGCCCCCATCTCTAAAAAAAAAAAAAAAAAAAAAAAAAAAAAAAAAAAATTTTAATTAGCTGGGAATGGTAGCACTAGCCTGAAGTCCCAGCTTCTTGGGAGGCCGTGGCAGGAGGATCACTTGAGTGCAGGAATTCGAGGCTGCAGTGAGCTATGATCATGCCACTGCACTCCAGCCTGGGCAACAGAACAAGACCTTGCCCCCCACAAAAAGTAACTTTCATGGACAATATCAAGCACTGATGAGGATTTACAGGTGGGAGTGTAAATTGTTACAACCACTTTGGAAAACTGTCGCCAGCTACTGAATCTAAGAACTTGACTGTGGCCCAGCAATCCCCTTCCCAAATACACTCCCAAGAAAAATGGGGGTGTCCGTTCATCAGAGGACATGGATCAGAACCTCTATACCACCTCGACCTGTAATAGCTCCACACTGAAAACAATCCAAACATCCACCAGCCCTAGAATGAAAAATAAATGATGACCTATTCATGTAATTGAAAACCACATGGAAATTAGCAAGCAGAACCACAGCTTCCAGGACAGCGAGAGCCACGCTCCCTGGTGAGGATGTGCAGATGAGACAAGACCCCAGGGCGGTGGGAGTTCACACACTGAAACCCACTGTGGGAGGCTCTGGCATGGCAGGGAGGGTCTGTGGTGACAGAATCTCTATCACGGTTACCCCGAGGACAGGAGTTGACTCCGCAGGGCGTGAGGGAACTCCTGGGTGATAGAAATCTCCCACGTCCTGGTCTAAGTGCTAGAGCCTTGGTGAAAATGAGTAGGTGTCTGCCACTATCCATCATTCACTGAAGACTTCTGCACCTTACCATCCTTATCATGCATTCTTCCTCTGTAGTTGTTTTTTTTTTTTTTTAAACAGAGTCTCCCTCTGTCACCCAGGTTGGGTGCACCGTCTCGGCTCACTGCAACCTCCATCTCCAGGGTTCAAGCGATTCTCCTGCCTCAGCCTCCCGAGTAGCTGGGACTATATAAGTACCTGTTACCACGCCGGGCTAAATTTTGTATTTTTAATAGAGATGGGGCTTCATTCACCGTGTTGGCCAGGCTGGTCTTGAACTCATGGCCTCAGGTGATCCGCCCACCTAGGCCTCCCAAAGTGCTAATATTACAGGCGTGAGCCACCTCGCCCAGCCCAGATTTTTAAAAATTGCCCAGATTTTTTTAAATGTGTCACTTTGGCCACTAGGATCTCCCTCAGCATGGTGAGATGCTCGCATTAAGAGGACGTGAATTAGCTGGGTGTGGTAGCTCAAGCCTGTAGTCCCAGCGCTTTGGAAAGCTGACAGGTGGGAAGATCACTTAAGCCCAGGAGTTCAAGACCAGCCTGGGCAACATAGTGAGACCCTGTCTCTACCAAAAATATTAATTTTAATTAGCTGGGCATGGTGGCAAGCATCCTCTGGTCCCAGATACTTGAGAGGCTGAGGATCATTTGAACCCAGCAATTCGAGGCTGCTGTGAGCTATGACCATGTCACTGCACTCCGGGCAGGGTGACAGTGAGACCCTGCATCTAAAAAATTAAAATTAAAAAAAATTTTTTTTTATTGAAACAGAATCTCACTCTGTCGCCAGGCTGGAGTGCAATGATGCGATCTCGGCTCAGTGCAACCTCCGCCTCCCGGGTTCAAGCGATTCTCCTGCCTCAGCCTCCTGCATAGCTGGGACTACAGGTACCTGCCACCACGCCCAGCTAATTTTTGTATTTTTAGTAGAGATGGGGTTTCACCATGTTGTCCAGGCTGATCTCAAACTCCTGACCTCAAGCGATCTGCCTGCCTCAATCTCCCAAAGTGCTGGGATTTTCATTTTTTTTTAACTTATAAAAAAATGGGGCATGAGAGAACAGCCCCAGTCATGGAAACTGCAGACTTGGGTCCCCACACTCACGAGCCTGGCCATTGCCTGTGGATGGAAGTTTCTCTTTCTCCAAGGACACGGGGATGAATTTGTGTGACATGTGTTTGACAGGTGTCCGGCTCGTCATGTAGACAGGCCGAGCATCCCGGCTGGGAAAAGCGTGTGCCAGGTGGGGGGCAGCCCTGGCTCTGCTCTGCCGCTTGCAAGCTCTGTGACCTTGGGGAATTCACTCAATGTTCCTGAGCCTCCGTTTCCTTCTCTGTGGAATGGGCAGCGACACCACAGTTCCGGCGAGATTCCAAGAGATTGTGTGTGTGCGCTTGTGTGTGTGTGTGCACGCGCGCGCACCTGGTGCAGCCCCCAGCACGTGCTAGTCATTCATCCCATGCATATTTACTGAGCCTATGTGTCAGGAAGGGTGGGTCCAGCCGTGAACAAAACAGACACAGCCGCAGACCTCGGGCGCTTTCTATGGGGAGGTGAACAAGAAACCCAAGGAGCCAGTGCATGCTGGAGATGTCGGAAGGTGAGAAGTGCTGGGGGT
>PVKP010030122.1:0-28258 GCA_004027715.1 Plecturocebus donacophilus
TGTAGTGGCATATGCCTGTAATCCCAGCTGCTCAGTAGGCTGAGGCAGGAGAATCGTTTGAACCCAGGAGATGGAGGTTGCAGTGAGCTGAGATTGCGCCATCGCACTCCAGCCTGGCAACAAGAGTAAATGAAACTCCTTCTCAAAAAAAAAAAAAGAAAGAAAGCTGTTGCTCACTGTCACTACCTGTGTCCCAATGACTGGTCTTTGAATTTTACTAGAGAGCAAATTCCTTGTCAATTGCCCTGAACAGAGTTGATCTGACTGCAGGACTGCATGATGATGAATTTCGAGCTAACCCAAGTTTGGCACCAGCACTTCCTCATTGATAAAAGTACTCTTGGTTTTTTCTCTTAGCTGGGGTAGCTCTGAGAGAGATGAATGTGCAAACCAGCACCTTTATTTATTCTTCTTGGAGGTAGAAAATCATTCATTTTAAGAACATTGTTAATTTTTTTGGGGGGGATGGAGTCTTGCTCTGTTGTCCAGGCTGGAGTTCAGTGGCATGATTTTGGCTCACTGCAACCTCCACCTGCTGCGTTCAAGTGATTCTCCTGCCTCAGGCTCCTGACTAGTTGGGATTACAGGCTCCTGCCACCACGCCCAGCTCATTTTTGTATTTTTAGTGGGGACAGGATTTCACCGTGTTGGCCAGGCTTGGTCTCGAAGTCCTGACTTAAGTGATCTGTCTGCCTTATCCTCCCAAAGTGCTGGGATTACAGGCATGAGGCACCACTCCCGGCAACATTTTTTAATATAATTTTTTTTGAGATGGTGTCTTGTTCTATCACAGAGGCTGGAGTTCAGTGGTACAGTCTTGACTCACTGCAACCTCTGCCTCCTAGGTTCAAGTGATTCTTGTGCCTCAGCCTCCTGAGTAGCTGGGACTACAGGCACACACCACCATGCCTGTAATATTTTATATTTTTAGTAGAGATGAGGTTTGCCATGTTGGCCAGGCTGATCTCAAAGTCCTGGCCTCAAGTGATCTGCCCGCCTCGGCCTCCCAAAGTGCTGGGATTATAGACGTGAGCCACAGTGCCTTGTCAACTTTTTTTTTTTAATCAGGAAGTAAGATTAACAAATTAAGTCCGAAGTAAATCAGGGCTTTTGATAGGTTAAATCTAACACTTCCAAGGACACCAGGCTTATTTATACCAACGGGGTCTGCCTACAAATTATAAGGATTTTAATGTGTCTTATTTTAGAGGTGGGGTCTCGCCAAGTTGCCCAGGCTGTAGTTGAACTCCTGGGCTCAAGGAATGCTCCTGCCTCAGCCTTCCAAATAACTGGGACTATAGGTGTATGCCACTGAGCCTAGCTTAATTGCTCTTAAAAGCCTATCCATGTTTATGAAGGTCAAAGTGTTGAAATCTGTCCGGCACAATGGCTCAGCCTGTAATCCCAGCACTTTCAGAGGCTGAGGCGGGAAGATTACATGAGTCAGGAGTTCGAGACCAGTCTGGGTAACACAGCAAAACCTCATCTCTACTAAAAACACAAAAAATTAGCTGGGCATGGTGGCATGCGCCTGTAATCCCAGCTACTCAGGAGACTGAGGCAGGAGAATCGCTTGAACCTGGGAGGGGAAGGTTTCAGTGAGCCGAGATCACAGCACTGTACTCCAGCCTGGGCGACAGAGTGAGACTGTGTCTCAAAACAAAAAATGCAGTGGCTCACACCTGTAATCCCAGTACTTTGGGAGGCCGAGGTGGGTGGATCACCTGAGGTCAGGAGTCTGAGACCAGCCTGGCCAATGAAGTGAAACTCCATCTCTACTAAAAATACAAAAATTAGCCTGGTGTGGTGGCAGGTGCCTGTAGTCCCAGCTACTTGGGGGCTAAAGGGGGAGGATCACTTGAACCCAGGAGGCAGATGTTGCACTCCAGCCTGGTTGATACAGTGAGACTCCATCTTGGGGAAAAAGAAAAAAGAAAAGAAAAAAGAAAGTAACCTGGGGCTCCTGCTAGATTAAAGTGAAAATTTCTAACTAGGGTTATTTATACCCATGGGTGGGTCTGTCTGTAAGTCTTAAGGATTTTAATGATTCTTAAAAACTACTCCCAGCTGGGTGTAGTGTTATATGTTTGTAGCCCCAGCCACTCAGGAGGCTGAGGCAGGAGCATCACTTGAGCTCAGGAGTTTGAGTGGCCTGAGCAACATAGCCAGACCCTGTTTCCTAAAGAAAAAAGAAAAGCCTATTCATGTTCACGAAGGTGGGAGTATTGAAATCCCAGGGCCAATCCATTAACAGACCCTAACAGATCTAAGCACAGCTTAGAAAATATGCACTGAAACAGTGTGTATCTGAGGATGTATCACTTAGGAATGCTTTCAGATGCAAGTAACAGAACATCCAACTACCAGTGACTTAATAAAAGAGGAGTAATTTTTCTTGGAAAATAAGACATCTGGTGGCAATTGCTGGTGCTGCTTCAGGTACCCTATGAAGCTTTTGAAGACCCAAGCTCTTCCTGTGTTCTGCTCCACTGTCATCAGCATGCTGGCTTTTTATCTTCATGGTTGCAAGATAGCTGCCATAGCTCCAGGCATCAGACTTAATGTTAGGACCAAAGAAGGGAAAAGAAGCAATGTTGAATCTCTGCCTCCTGGGTTCCACCTTAGCCTCCTGAGTAGCTGAAACTACAGGTGCATGCCATCACACCTGGCTAATTTTTGTATTTTTAGTCTCTACTAAAAATAGGGGTTTTGCCATGTTGCCCAGGCTGGTCTTGAACCCCTGGCCTCAAGTGATCCACCAGCCTTGGCCTCCCAAAGTGCTAGGACTACAGGTATGAGCACCACATCCAGCCTCCCTGGCTGATTTTTTGTAGTTTTTGTAGAGATGGGGTCTCACGTTGTTGCCCAGGTTGGTCTCAAACTCCTGACCTCAAGTCATCCTCCTGCTTCAGCCTCCCAAAGTGCTGGGATTATAAGCATAAGCCACTGTGCCCACTTGCCTATTTTTATAAGAAAGCAAAACCTTGCCCGAAAGTGTCCTCAGTGGATTTTCCTGTATGTCTCATCAGCCAAAAGTGAGTGACATATCTACCCTTAGCCACAAGAGGGGCTGGGAAGAGGGCAAGGGAAGGGGATTGGTGTCTGCCACAGTTGAGTAAATGGAAGAAATTGATCAATAAAAAGATGACACTTGGCTGGGCACTGTGGCTCATGCTTGTAATCCCAGCACTTTGGGAGGCTGAGGTGGGTGGATCATGAGGTCAGAAGTTTGAGTCCAGCCTGGCCAAGATGATGAAACCCCGTCTCTACTAAAAAAAAAAAAAAAAAAAAAAAATTAGCCAGGTGTGGTGGCGGGCACTTGTAATTCCAGGTACTCAGGAGGCTGAGGCAGGAGAATCGCTTGAATCCAGGAGGCAGAGACTGCAGTGAGCTGAGGTCGTAACACTGCACTCTAGCCTGGGCAACAAAGCAAGACTCTGTTTCCAAAAAATAATAAACAAATAAAAAATAAAAAAGATGACACTAAGGGACCAAAAAAGCCCAGCAAATATAGGCTGAAAACTCTAAAAGTTTTGGGAAGACCATTCAGTCATTTATTCATTCATTCCTGTTTGGTTAGGAGTTTTACATCTAAGTTCATGAATGGCACTGGCTTATAATTCTTTTTCATGCTGTTCTTGTTCGATTTTGGTGCCAAAGATATATCAGCCTCACAAAATGAGTTGGAGAGAGTTCTCTGCTTTTGGCAAACTTTTCCTGTAAAGTGCCAGATGGTAAACACGTTGGGTTTTCCAGGCCCTGTGTCTCTGTTGTGACTGCTTGATGCAGCCGTTCGAGAGTGAGAGTAGCCACAGACGATACGTAAAAGCCAAATTGGGCCCACAAGCTGTGGTTTACCTAGCTCTGTCTAAGCTATGTTTTATGTAATTTTGGAATTGTTTGTTTCTTAAATGTTTGGGAAAACTTGCCTGTAATATGTTATGGGCTTGTTTTTGATTCAGGAGAATAGTTTTCTACCGTTGGTTCAATTTCTTTAATAAATACAGAATTATTCTGGTTGTCTCCTCTTAAACATTGTTTAGTTATATTCTTGTAGGAATTTGTTCATTTGATGTACGTTGTCAAATTAATGGACAAAGAAGTTTCCATTATTAACTTTTTTTTAATCATGGTAAAATATACACAACTTAACATTTACCATCGTAACCGTTTTTTCTTCTGTTTTTCTTGAGACAGGGTTTCTGCTCTTGCCACCCAGGCTGGAGTGTCATGGCGTGACCTGAGCTCACTACAGCCTCCGCCTACCAGGTTTGAACGATTCTCCTGCCTCAGCCTCCCGAGTAGCTGGGATTACAGTCACCAGCCACCACTCCTGGCCAAGTTTTGCATTTAGTAGAGATGGGGTTTTACCGTGTTGGCCAGGCTGGTCTCGAACTCCTGACCTCACGTGATCTGCCCACTTTGGCCTCCTAAAGTGCTGGGATTATAGGCGTGAGCCACCGTGCCTGGCCTGTCCTAACCATTTTGAAGTGTACAATTCAGTAGTGTTATGCAATTCACATTGCTGTACAACCAATTTCCAGATCTTGTAAAACTGAACTATTAAGCCACTTTTTTTTTTTTTTTCTTTTTGAGACCAAGTCTCTTTCTGTTGCCCAGGCTGGAATGCAGTGGCACAATCTTGGCTCACTACAACCTCCATCTTCCAGTTTCAAGCAATTCTCCTGTCTCAGCCTCCCATGTAGCTGGAATTATAGGCACGCACCACCACGCCCGGCTAATTTTTTGTATTTTTAGTAGAGACAGGGTTTCACCATGTTGGCCAGGCTGGTCTTGAACTCCTGACCTCAAGTGATCCAGCTGCCTTGGCCTCCCAAAGTGCTGGGATTACAGGTGTGAGCCACTGCGCCTGGCCTTAAGACACTTTTAAGAATACAATATGATGACATTAAGTTCAGTCACAATGTTGTGCAAACATCACTGCGATCTATTTCTTGAACTTTTTCATCATTCCAATCTGAAACTCTGTATCCATCAAAAAATAACTCCCCATTCCCCTCTGTCTCCAGCCCCTGTTAACTACTCTCCTACTTCCTGCCTCTATGAATATACCCGTTCCAGGTACCTCATGTAAGTGGAATTACATAACATCTGTTCTTTTGCGCCTGGCTTATTTCTCTTAGTGCAATATTTCCAAGGTTCATCTTCACTGTAGCATGCACCTCTCAGAATCTCATTAGCTAAAAGTGCGTGACACGTCTACCTTTAGCCACAGAGGGGCTGGGAAGTGGGTGGCCACTTTATTTTTTATTTTATTTTTATTTATTTATTTTTGGGATGGAGTCTTGCTCTGTTGCCAGGCTGGAGTGCAGTAGCAGATCTTGGCTCACTGCAATCTCTGCCTCCAGGGTTCAAGCAATTCTCCTGCCTTAGCCTCTGGAGTAGCTGGGACTACAGGTGGGCACCACTACGCCCAGCTAATGTTTTGTATTTTAGTAGAGACTGGGTTTCACCATGTTGGCCAGGATGGTCTAGATCCCTTGACCTCTTGATCCACCCACCTCGGCCTCCCAAACAGTTGGGATTACAAGGGTGAGCCACCGCGCCTGGCCTATTTTATTTTATTTTTATTTATTTATTTTTTTGAGATGGAGTCTCCCTCTGTCCTCCAGGCTGGAGTGGAATGGCACCATCTGGGCTCAGTGCAATCTCCGCCTCCCAGGTTCAAGCGATTCTCCTGCTTCAGTCTCCCAAGTAGCTGGGATTACAGGTGCTCGCCACCATGCCTGGCTAATTTTTTGTATTTTTAGTAGAGACAAGGTTTCACTATGTTGCCCGGGATGGTCATCCTAATCCCCTGGAACTGTGTATGTCACATTACAGGACAAAGGGGACTTGCAGATATGATTAAGGATCTGGAGATGAGATCATCTTGGATTATCTGGGTTAGACCCTAAGTGTGATCACCATAATACGAGGGAGGTCAAGATCAAACAAGGAAGTGGCGGGGGGCAGTTCGGGGCTGGTTAGGCAGATAGAGAAGGAGGGTCTTTGGAGAAGGACAGAGACGGGCAATGTTCAAAGGAACAACCGCAGAACAGCATCTACACTGCCTTTGCAGCTAAGGGGAAGAAATGCGGTTAAGAATTTCCCCTTGTGCCAGGATGTTGCTCAAAAGTGACTGTCCCAACTTAGGCACATGTGCAATAAATCAACCTAAATATCCTTTACTTGACCCAGCTCATTATAATGTCATTAACGTAACATTAGTATTGTGGTTTTAGCCCCTTGGTTGGGTTTTGTTTAGGCACTCATGGGTAATAACCAAGATGGAGTCACTCTGGCCAATCCCAACATGTGCAGATGCAACACCTTTAGGAGGGAATTTTACCCCTCTTATTTGCACAAAACCCACAGAAGACTTCCTGGCTTCTGCCACATGAAAGACACAGAACTCAGCCCCGTTTCTGGTCACCTGCTTTCAGGACCCCTCTCTTTGCTGAGAGTTTCCCTTTTGTTTAATAAATCCTACTCTATTCTACTCACTTTTCACTGTCTGTGTGCCTTATTCTTCTTGGTCGTAGAACAAGAACTTGGACCTAGCTGTACTAGGGACTAAGCAACTACAAAGGAAGCAAAAGATAGAGTGATTCAAGGAGGAGGCCATGAGCCAAGGAATGCAGGTGGCCACTAGAAACTGAAAAATGCAAGGGAACAGATTGTCCCCCCAGAGCCTCTGAAGGAGCCAGCCCTGCCCACATCCTGACTTTAGCCCAGTTAAACTGATTTTGAATTTCTGACCTTTAGATCTGTAAGAGAATGAATTTGTGTTGTTTAAGCACTGAGTTTTTGGCAGTTTGATACAGCAGCAGGAAACCAATATAGTTCTCTGCTTGCATAATCGGTCCCTTAGACATGAGGGGAGGGTGAGGACTCATTACGGATTTGACCTGCTTATTGACCAGGGAAGGGTGGAGCTGAAAGATGTACAAACCTGCTTTGCAGATGTAAACTAGGGGTGGAGCATACTGAAGAGATATAAGCAAGACTCCGGCCTCCTCTGAGAAGTAGTAGGTAGAGCCAGCGGGAAGTACAAACAGAACATCCAATTCTCGTGGCAGGAGGATGGTGAGTTTGCACGGAGAAGGGGCATAGAATGCTGATGGCAGGCTGAGCTGTGAATATTTTTAGGTATTTGGTTCCTGTTTTACTTACCTAAATTAATGATAGAAAAGAGGATTTCCACTAGGGTTTTGGGCTGATTGTTTTTGGATGTGGGTTACTGGGACCCAGTGGGGAAGAGAACAGAGACATAAAAAGAGACGCCTGTTGGGAGTACCCCCTAGCCAACAGCTGCTGAATTCCAGGAGGATGCATGAGGCTGGAGATGCCCTCTAAGACTGGGGAACTCACCACCGAGGAGGCTGGTGAGAGGGAGCAGGGGCACCCGTGGAGCTGGGACTGACTGTGGCTGGATATTCTGCAAGTCGGTTAGTTCACACAACGACTTATTTGTGTCGATGCTCTATTTATGTGTATATAAAAAGAAAGGAAATGGAAATCTGTGAGTTTAGCTTGGAAATGCTGAAGGCATTTCAGAGTGTGTGTATTTCAGGCAGTGGACAGTCTCTGGGCTGTTGGATCAGCTCTGTCCATTCTTCTTGTATATATCATTCTAAGAAGTGTGGTCCTCTGGTTTCTGCCAAACAGATGAGGAAGCCAGGAGAAGAGAACAGAAAGAAACCCTAAGAGGCAACAGCTGGAAGCCTGTGTTAGCAATGCTGACAATAGGCTGGGCATGGTGGCTTACACCTGTAATCCCAGCACTTTGGGAGGCCGAGGCAGGCAGATCACCTGAAGTCAGGAGTTTGAGACCAGCCTGACCAACATGGTGAAACCCCGTCTTTACTAAAAATAAAAAAATTAGCCAGGTGTGGTGGCATGTGCCTATAATCCTAGCTACTTGGAATGCTGAGGCAGAAGAATCGATTGAACCTGGGCGGTAGAGGTTGCAGTGAGCTGACATCGCGCCACTGCATTCCAGCCTGGGCAACAAGAGTGAAACTCCATCTGAAAAAAAATGCTAAGAATGAAAAAACAAATCAATACACACACAATGGTACCTCCAGTTGCTCCTGCTGCTCAGTCCTTTCCAAGAACCTCCCAATCTCCCTAGAGTCCGCCAATCCAGGGTTAACTGGTGGCAGAGCAGGGAGCTTCCAGACTCTTCTCCACACCAAGTCTGGCTTCTGTCCTGATTGGTTATGCCCTAGCCTTATGGATGTTAATAATCTGGATATTACCCATGAGCAGAGACGTGCATTACTTTAGTAATCAAGTAAGCTAGCTAACTTTCCCCTCTCAATATCTGGTAAAAGAAATCCAAAATCATTACAGTTAGGGCCCGTTTCTTTTTCTTTTTTGAGACAGAGTCTTGCTCTTGTTGTTCTGGCTGGAGTGCAGTGACACAATCTCAGCTCACTGCAACCTCCACCACCCTGATTCAAGCAATCCTCCTGCCTCCGCCTCCCAAGTAGCTGGGACTACAGGCGCCCGCCACCATGCCTGGCTAAATTTTGTATTTTTAGTAGAGAAGGAGTTTCACCATGTTAGCCAGGCTGGTCTTGAACTCCTGACCTCAGGTGATCTGTCCACCTTGGCCTCCCAAAGTGCTGGGATTATAGGTGTGAGCCACCTTGCCCATCAGGGGTTGCTTTTGCAGGGAGAATTCCATGTATATGTTATAGGCCCAGTGGTCATCAATATATTACAATGTAGGAGAATAACTGATGTTCACATTAGTGGGACTCAGTTATTAAGAAAAGTTTAATCTCGTTCCGCGTTATCGCTTTAAAAAGGAGGCAGAAATATGGTACACTTTCGAGGTTTTAATCATCCTGGTGCTTATATAGGACTGAGCCTGTAACTGTCTAGAACTTACTTGTTTAGAGTGACTCATTCTTCAGAATTCCAGAGAACTCGCCCTCCTGCAGGAAACAGAACAATAGCCTATCTGTGTTACTTACAGCCAAAATATGCAGATTCTTTTTATTTTTATTTTTATTTTCGAGATGGAGTCTCACTCTGTCACCCAGGCTGGAGTGCAATGGTGTGATCTCAGCTCACTGCAACCTCCACACCCCCAGGTTCAAGCAATTCTCCCGCCTCAGCCTCCTGAGTAGCTGGCATTACAGGTGCCTGTCACCGCACCTAATTTTTGTATTTTTAGTAGAGATAGGGTTTCACCATCTTAGCCAGGCTGGTCTTGAACTTCTGACCTCATGATCCACCTACCTCGGCCTCTCAAAGTGCTGAGATTACAGGCATGAGCCACCGCGCCCGGCCAAAATATGCGTATTCTTGTGCAACCAGATTCATTCTTTTATGCTGGTCCTGTGCAGACCTGAGCCTTGGCTCACCTGGGCTGTTGGAGCCTTCGCTAGTCACTGGGTCCTGTCCCTGCTCACCTGGGCTGATGGTGCCTTTCTGCCCACCCCGGCTGGCCATGCCTCCCTGCCCCCTTCTATTTCCTTGCCTCAGTGGGCTTGCCAAGGAGCAGTGGTAGAACCAAAGAAGAACAAAGGCTCCTTTCTCTCTTTGACCTTATGTTGTAATGATAATGATACGCTTGTCAGCGCATCTCAGACAGCCACTCCAACCATAGGTCCTAGAAAAATAGGAGTTTAAAATTAAAAAAACAACCTTGATCAGCTGAGGATGTGGCTGGATGAAGGCAGAAGGAAGCTCAGAGCATAGAGAGACATACTAAAAATAAAAGCAACAAACACAGACCGGACATAGAGCATGCACCTGTAGTCCCAACCACTTGGAGGGGGGTACAGGGCGGGTGCACAGGTCGCTGAGGTGTGAGGATCACCTGAGACCTGGGAGGCTGCAGTGAGCCATGATCACACCACTGCACTCCAGCCTGGGCAACAGAGTGAGACCCTGTCTCAAAAGGAAAACCAAAAAACCAAAAAACAACAAAAACCCACAGCAACGATAACAAAAGTAAACCCAAACAAACAACGCGCCTCCCAAATCCGAGAAGCAGACTCACGCTCGAAGGGGATGGAAAATTTCAGGTTGAAGACAATGAGTCAGAAATTAGGTTTCTGACCATACCTGATTCTGGGTCCAGTATGTCCTTGGCAGGGTGCCGCACAGCGGAGGGAGGGGACCCTCTCTCTAGCAATGTCCCCTCATTGGCAGATGGCCTGGCTACTCCAAGAGCCCACCATCTGATCTGACCCCCTATTGCCCTCATTACGCACTTTCACACCGATTCTCATCACCAGCCAGGTCAACAGGCTGCTGAACAGCCCCGGCTCTTACCTGAGCGAAAGGAGAACCCAGGGCAAAGCTTCAGGTGGGATGGGTGGATACGCTGCATGGCATCACAGCCTCACACACACAGTAGGTGCACTGTGTTTTTTTTGAAATGGAGTCTCACTCTTGTCACCCAGGCTGGAGTGCAGTGTGGCATGATCTCTGCTCACTGCAACCTGCCCTTCACAGGTTCAAGCAATTCTCATGCTTCAGCCTCCGGAGTAGTTGGGACTACAGGAGCGTGCCACTATGCCCGGCTAATTTTTTTTGTATTTTTAGTAGAGATGTGGTTTCACCGTGTTAGCCAGGATGGTCTTGATCTCCTGACCTTGTGATCCTCCCACCTCGGTCTCCCAAAGTGCGGGGATTACAGGTGTGAGCCACCGCTCCCAGCCGTGCACTGTGTTTTAAGGGACTGTGCGAGGCAAGGGAAGTCCCAGGGCCCTCCTGGGAAGCCCCAGATGCTCAGTGCAAGCAGAGACCCATGAGACTGGGGGCTGCCAGGAGTGGTGGGCCCTCTCCACTTCACCGTGTTCTCCCCCTAGCACCCCTCTCTCTGACTCCCCAGGGCCCTTTCCTTCCTCCCTCTCTGGGCAGTCTCCCCCTCCCCCGTGGCCCAGGCTTTTTCAGAGCTCCTTCCCTCTCCAGTTGTCCCTCGTGGGCTCATCCAGGCCTCCCAGGCTTCCACGAGATCCTGACACTTCGGTCTCTGCCCACCTGCAGTTCCCTGCTCCTTTCTGGGTCTCCCAATTCAGATTCCCAAGAAAAAAGTCAGATGGCAGAGTTCGTGTTTTCTCGCCAGTTTGATGTCAAGGGTCCTGCCTGGGTTTGTAAATGGTCTTGCTCTTCTCAGCTGAAGTGGGGTCTTGTGATTTACAAGGTGGCCCTTTCTGAAGGGCTGGGGGTCAGCAGGCAGGCGTCACTGATTTAGCAAGGACAGGAGAGTGAGCTTCTCATTTCTGCAAAGAAATCTCAATCATCTCTATAAGCTGGAGATTGAGTCATTTTTCCTCCAGTTCTCTCACTAACCAGCTGGGTGGCAATAGTAGGTCACTTCCTTTTTCTGTAAAATGAGGGGTCTGAATAGAAAAGAATGCCATGTTCTACACACCAGGCACTGCTCCAAGTACTGCAGGCACATTTATTGCCAAATCCCTGCTATCACTAATTCCTTTTAAAGAAAGGAGGTGACCAGATGTGATTCCTGTCTGTCATCCCAGCACTTGGGGAGCACGAGGCGGGAGAATTGCCTAGTTCAGGAGTTTGAGGCCAGCCTGGGCAACATGGTGAAAACCCGTATATACAAAAAATATGAAAATTAGCGGGGTGTAGTGGCATGTGACCGTGGTCCCAGCTACTTGGGAGGCTGAGGCAGGAGGATTACTTGAGTCCAGGAAAAGTGAGAAGAAAGAAAGAAAGAGAGAAAGAAAGAGAGAGAGAGAGACAGAGGAGAGAAAAGAAAAAGGAAAAGAAAGAAAAGAGAGACAAAGAAAGCGAGAAAGAGAGGAGAGGAAAGAAGGAATAGGAAAAAGAAAAGAGAGAAAGAGGAAAGAAGGAAGGAAAGAAGGAAGGAAGGAAGGAAGGAAGGAAAGCTGCGGCATAGAGCACTGAGTAACTTGGCCAAGGTCACACAGCTAGCAGGTGGCACGACCCCGTCTGGTTTCAGAATCCTTGCCCTTGACCATGCTTTGCTCTCTGAGATTCTTGCAGCTCTTGAGCTTTAGAGATGGAAGTTTCCAGCAAGTTCTTTGCAGCAGCTGATGGTCTCTATTAAATGCCAGTGGGGAGCCTTTGAAACATTCAGGAGAGCCGAGGTTCGCAGTTAACATCCTTGTTTCGAAGGCCTGCTGCCATCTGCCATTCCAGGGACAAGTGTACAATGAGTTAAGCTAGGCCAGGAGGGGGTTCAGCTCCCCTCTGCAAGGCGGGGTGGCCCTTTGTGTCCGGCAGCACGCCTGCCCTCTGCGTTGGAGCTCGCGGAAGGACATGGGAAATGCTGGGCTGTCAGCAGGCATAAACTCAAAAGTTGACCTTCAGCTAATTTCAGGGACTGTCTAGCCAAGTGGATGCACAGGATTAGGTAATCCATGGATCCTGTGAGGGCGACTGGCTGATTGGTTTAGGTGTGCCCAAGTGCCCTGCAGCTGTCAGAACAAATCCATGCAGAAAGGCAGACGCCCACACCGGCTCACACGGCCTCAAGGCGTGCACTGGAATGTGGCTCATGAGCTGGGACCCGGGATCAACTGCTGGTTTGAGGAGAGGACCATGAAATGGCCGCACGTGGAGGCCAGGCGGTCTCCCCAGGTGCCTGCCATGTGTCCATGACTGACACAGGCAGGAAATACCAAGAGGGTTCCTGCAAGCAGTGGTGATCCTGTGAGCAGTTTCCAGATTGCTAATGTCAGGAGAAAGGGCACAGAAAGTCCACTGTCCAGGGAAGTCCTGCACCCTGCTTCTCCCTGCCTGGGGCCTTTTCCCATTTCTGTGGTCACCCGTCCACAGTGGCTGCACTGTGTGGCCCTTCAGGTGACTCTCCTAAGACACTGAATGACCAAACCCATGGACTGACTGGATATGAAATTGACGTGGGAGGAGATGAGGCAGGTGCTGGGCCACCTGGCCCAGTGCACGGAGCCAGAAAGTTTGTTGTGGGGAGGGTGTTATTGTTTTAGTGGGTGCAGCAAAGGGCGGATCAGCCAGCTGGATGTGGTAAATTGTTATTTACAGCTTCTGAGCCTTTAAAAGAAGAACTTTGCCAGAATCCGTCTTCACTCCAGATGTGCAGCACCATGAGGACCCTGGTGCCTCTGCTGTCCCTGTTCCTGCTGGGTGGCCAGGCGCAGCATGGGTCCGACTGGACCTACTCAGGTAAGCCCCCGATTCCTGCATGCTCCCTCAGTTACCCTCCTGACAGCACAAGTGCCCTTTTTTTTTTTTTTTTTTTTTTTTGAGATGGAGCTGCTCTGTCGCCCAGGCTGGAGTGCAGTAGCATGATCTTGGCTCACTACAACCTCCACTTCATGGGTTCAAGCGATTCTCCTGCCTCAGCCTCCTGAGTAGCTGAGACTACAGGTGCACGCCACCACATCCAACTAATTTTTGTATTTTTAGTAGAGACGGGATTTCACCATGTTTCCCAGGTTGGTCTCGAATTCCTGACCTTAGGTGATCCTCCCGCCTTGGCCTCCCAAAGTGCTGGGATTACAGGTGTGAGCAGCCAAGAACCCTCCATGAGGCACCTCCCAGGATGGCCAGGCAGCCCACGCGCTGTCTGTTGGGGTCGGCTCATTGTGGCTTCAGGTGTTACCTTTCTGGTGTCTCAGGAGGTATGGAGAACACGCTGAACTTAAACTTCAAATAAGGAAAAGGACGAAATAGCCGTCCCCCTTCACCAACTCCTAACTCACTTGCAGGCTTTTTGCTTTCAATGTTTTTCCACCGCGGTGTTGGCTGGTGCGAAAGGCCTCTCACTGCTTCTCTTCGTAAAACCATTTACTCTGTTGGTCCACGTAAGTGGAAGGTAAATTTCTTAGACAGGACCCTCGTAACCTCATGGAAGGTGCTGCAGGGTTTGCGAGACCTTCTTTCCTGGAAATTTCATGGTAGACAGTTTACCTAGAACGTCTTGAGATGTTTCCTTTAGATGGTCTGTGGGCTATCAGAACCAGACTTCTTTTTTTTTTGAGACGAAGTCTCTGTTGCCCAGGCTGGAGTACAGTGGCATGATCTCGGCTCACCGCAACCTCCGCCTCCCTGGTTCAAGCAATTCTCCTGCCTCAGCCTCCTGAGTAGCTGGGATTATAGGCGTGCACCACCGTGCCCAGCTAATTTTTTTGTATTTTTAGTAGAGATGAGCTTTTACCATGTTGGCCAGGCTGGTTTTGAACGCCTGACCTCATGATCCACCTGCCTCGGTCTACCAAAGTGCTGGGATTACAGGTGTGAGCCACTGCGCCTGTTAAACCAGATTTTTTTTCTTTTTGAGACAGAGTCTTGCTCTGTTGCCCAGGCTGGAGTGCAGTGGTGACATCTCAGCTCACTGCAACCTCTGTCTCCCGGGTTCAAGCAATTCTTGTGCCTCAGCCTCCTAAGTCGCTGGAATTACAGGCACTTGTCACCATGCCCAGCTAATTTTTACTTTTTTAGTAGAGATGGGGTTTTTACCATGTTGGCCAGGCTGGTCTCAAACTTCTGACCTCAAATGATCCGCCCACCTTGGCCTCCTAAAGTGCTGGGATTATAGGCATGAGCCATCGCCACTGGCCCCAAACCAGACCTTTAAAATGTGAAATGTAAAATCCTGGCATTTAGAGCATGGGTTCTGGTCCACATGTGAGCCAAAGCTAGAATGCATGTCTGTAAGGTTTGTGGACACTAAACAGCCCTTTCCAGGGGCAGCAAGGAGCGCTTCTTCCCGCGTCCCCTCCTTTCTGTACAGGACCACGGATTGGAGCCCATGAGGAGGCTGGTGCCTGCTGGCTGATGCAGGAGGTGAGACAAACATTTGCCTCCTGCAGAGTCTTCCCCAGCTCAGCTGCTCAGGGACCATTCCTTCAGGGTGGACAGGATGCTCCGTTAAGTCAAGGGCAACAAAATTAGGAACATCCTGGGAAGTTCAGAAAGTCCAGCCAGCTCCAACCAACCACTCCGTTCCCGAGCACAGCGATCTTACACGCCTGGTAGTGCCTTGGGAGCCCGGGACGTTTTGCTTCATTTGGCTTCCTTTGGCCAAGCAGTGCCAGGAGGTGGTTCAGAGGTGAAGGAAGACAATTCAGAAAATGAAGGCCTTGTCCTCCCCAGGCTCTGCCCATCCTCTGAGGCAGTGGGGCTCCCTGGAAAGCCCCTGGGGGCCGGGAGAACTTGGGAGTCGCTTTTGTAAATGCCTTCCAGGAATACCTGAGCGATGGCCCAGTATTGACAGCGCCCTGGGCATCTTACTCTGAGACAGCATTGTGCTACATTGCCTTGATTACAAACCAAAAAGCCGTGAGAGGCCGCAGTACAAATACTTTTCTTAAAACAAGCTGTGGGCTGGGCGACGTGGCTCACGCCTATAATCCTGGCACTTTGGGATGGGTGGATCACAAGGTCAGGAGACCAGCCTGGCCAACGTGGTGGAACCTCGTCTCTACTAAAACTATCAAAAATTAGCCGAGCGTGGTGGCATATACCATAGTTCCAGCTACTCGGGAGGCTGAGGCAGGAGAATCGCTTGAACCCGGGAGGCAGAGGTTGCAGTGAGCTGAGATCGCACCATTGTACTCCAGCCTGGGCAACAGGGTGAGACTCGGTCTCAAAAAAAACAAAAAACAAAAAACAAAGAAAACAAGCTGTGTACTCACGACACACCTACCCCCTGAACAGAAAACAAAGGCTGGATTCTCCATGTCACATAGATGACACCAAGCCCCACAGCTGTTTGGGGGCCCAGTCACCTATGATAATGACTCACCTTTGTTACTCTGTCCCCTACGATCATCAACCCTCTCTGAAAAGATAAACTTTCTCCTTATGAAGTTTTTAAAAAGCACTCATTCTGGGTTGTCCTGGAACCTGATGCTTCCTTAGTTTGCCTGAATCCATAAGTGCAGACATTGTGGTGGTCTTTGCCATCCTGGGAATTTATAAAAGGGGCTGGAGCAAGCCACGGACCCCTCTGTGCATCAATCAGCTGGAAATAAGTCAAAGGAGAGCAAAAAGTGATGTCTAAAACTCTCAACTTGGGCACGGCGGCTTGCACCTGTAATCCCAGCACTCTGGGAGGCCGAGTTGGGTGGATCACCTGAGGTCAGGAGTTCGAGACCAGCCTGGACAACATGGGGAAACCCTCTCTCTAGTAAAAACACAAAAATTAGCCAGGTGTGGTGGTGTGTGCCTGTAAGTCCCAGCTACTTGGGAGCCTGAGGCAGGAGAATTGCTTGAACCTGGGAGGTGAAGGTTGCAGTGAGCTGAGAAGAAGCCACTGCACTCCAGTTTGGGTGACAGAGCAAGATCTTGTCTCAAAAAAAAAAAGACTTTCATTGACTTCAAAACAGTGAGTCTTGTTCCCAGGGCCAGTGGTTGCCACAGGAAAGTTAGAGGTTAGCACCAAAGCCCCCCAAACACCGGAGTCCTTGGAGCTGAAGTCGTTGTGTTTTTGGCCTCCTTCTGGGGGCCCCGCTTCTGCTTTCTAGAAGGTGTCCTGTGGGCCCCCGCCCAGCAGGCTCCCCGGCCTGTGGCCTGGTGAGGTTCCTGCAGAGCGAGCCTGGCCAGGCAGCCCCTTCACCTGTCTCTCTCCTGTCTCAGAAGGAGCACTGGATGAGGTGCACTGGCCAAAGCACTACCCCCATTGTGGGGGCCGAAGACAGTCACCCATCGACCTGCAGAGGACGAAGGTGCGGTACAACCCCGCGCTGAAGGTGCTGAAACTGGCAGGCTACGAGTCGCAGGCAGGCGAGTTCCTCATGGTCAACAACGGCCACACAGGTAAGGGGAGGAAGGGAGGGGCTCCAGGCCACAAGCTGCCCCTGGCAGCCTGCGGGGGAAGGCAGGTGCCACGCACCCCTGCCAGGAGTGGCTTGCACAGAGACCCAGAGCACAGCCTGAGAGCTGGGGGCCCCCAACATGAGGGTTGAACATGAGGGCTGATGGGCCCAGAAACCGGGTGGCTCTTCCAGAGAGGGCAGCATCTGTCTTCCACTCAGCTCCCTGCTGGCCCCTTCCTGCCACGTTATCCTCTTACCGCAGCTCACCCGACCCGCCCAGCAGGTGACGGGCAGGATGGGTTGTGCTGCTGAAGCCGCCCTTCCCGCAGGCTCTCTGTCCATCAGCTTGGGTCAGCTTTTCCACCTTTCCTATTTTAAGTCTATTTAGCTCAAAGCACCTGACAGGTAGCACCAAGGTTTCTCGGAGGGTTAAGAAGAAACTCTGGTTTTCTGCTCTCTACAAGAAACACGGTGAAGGGTCAGGCAGAAAAAGCAGGGACGTGGGGATGCGCCCCTTCAGGAATCCAATATGAGAAACTATAAATTTTTTTTTTGAGACGGAGTCTCACTCTGTCACCCAGGCTGGAGTGCAGTGGCGTGATCTCAGGTCACTGTAGCCTCCGCCTCCCGGGTTCAAGCGATTCTCCTGCCTCAGCCTCCTGAGTAGCTGGGATTACAGGCATGCACCACATGCCCAGCTAATTTTTTCGTATTTTGAGTAGAAACAGGGGTTTCACCATGTTGGTCAGGCTAGTCTGGAACTTCGAATCTCAAGTAATCTTCCCGCCTCAGCCTCCCACAGTGCTGGGATGGCACTGTGCCCGGCCTGGAACCATGCTTTACGTTTGCAGATCTTCCTCCTGATTTTCCAACGTGGCTCGACTCGTCGGAGCCTCATGACAACCCCAGAGGGGGCATTTTTTAGGCGGGAAGTCTGAGGCCTCAGGAGGTCCAGGGACTCGGCCA
The DNA here is from genome assembly GCA_004027715.1 of Plecturocebus donacophilus. Lineage (NCBI taxonomy): Eukaryota > Metazoa > Chordata > Mammalia > Primates > Pitheciidae > Plecturocebus > Plecturocebus donacophilus. The sequence continues at coordinate 17,724 of PVKP010030122.1, forward strand.
GGGTCACAGTGTCTGATGGCCAAGATGGGCTGACACCCCCAGATGTCACACTTCTTTCCACATCCTTCTAAGGCACCGCACTCTCTCACTCCTGGCGGGGTTGAGACAGTTCCCTGCCTGCCACACAGGGATATGACAGTCACTGGACTTGGCCAGGCATGGTGGCTCATGCCTGTAAACCCAGTACTTTAGGAGGCTGAGGTGGGAGGATCACTTGAGGCCAGAGTTTGAGATCAGCCTGGGCAACATGGTGAGACTCCATCTCTACAAAAAATCCAAAACATTAGCCAGGTACGGTGGTGAGGGCCTGTAGTTCAGCTACTCGGGAGGCTGAGGTGGGAGGATCACTTGAGCCTGGGAGGTTAAGGTTGTGGTGAGCCAAGATCGTCGTTGTACTCCACCCAGGGCAATAGGGTGTGATCCTCTTCCAAAAAAAAAAAAAAAAAAAGTTGGAGGGGTCACAGGACTTAGTTTTCTTATCTTGCACAATTAAGAAAATAAAACTGGTCGGGTGCAGTGGCTCATACCTGTAATCCCAGCACTTTGGGAGGCCGAGGCGGGTGGATCACCTGAGGTCAGAAGTTGGGAGACTAGCCTGGCCAATGTGGTGAAACCCCATCTCTACTAAAAATACAAAAATTAGTCAAATTAATCAGGCATGGTGGCCCAGCTACTTGGGAGGCTGAGGCAGGAGAATCACTTGAACCCAGGAGACAGGTTACAGTGAGCCGAGATGGTGCCATTGCACTCCAGCCTGGGCAAGAAGAGTGCAACTCCATTCTCAAAAAAAAAGAAAACCGATTGTCCTTTATGGGACTGGTGAAAGTAGCAAATGGGAGAATGAAGCTCTGTCTGTCAAAGGGCTCAGGTTTATGTGGCCAGGAGCCCTGAAATACACAAAGAATGAACAAAAGCCTCATTTTCATCATAATGTCAAGCTCCTGTTTTCAAAATGACTCTCTGAAGCTTCTAGATTGGCAGGTGGAGTCTTCCTCCCCTCCTTGTCCTCTGCTTGTGGAGGAGGGTGAAGCACAAAGGCCGGAGTCAGTGGCTTTGTTCACCCTCCCTGGACAGCGAGCTGAGGAAGAGGGAAGGAGTAAGGGAGAGAAGCGCCCAGCTTCCCACGGGGCTTGCAGCGGCTCCCTCCTCCCAATTTCCAGAGGACCCTCTACCTTCCTCCTTTAGGGCTGTGCTCAAATCTCTGTGGTCCAGAAACCTGTTCCTTTGGGGTTCTCACCTCCCACGACAGAATGCTGGACATTAGAGTGCCCCCACAGTTCACATTAATTATACATATATTAAAAAATTTTTAATTATTTTTTATTTTTTTGAGAAGGAGTCTTGCTCTGTCACCAGGCTGGAGTGCGATGGCACAATCTCGGGTCACCGCAACCTCTGCCTCCCGGGTTCAAGCAATTCTCCTGCCTCAGCCTCCTGAGTAGCTGAAATTACAGGCATGTGCCACCACGCCTGGCTAATTTTATATTTTTAGTAGAGACAGTGTTTCTCCATGTTGGTCAGGCTGGTCTCAAACTCCCAACCCTAGGTGATCCGCCCGCCTCAGCCTCCCAAAGTGCTGAGATTACAGGCATGAGCCACCATGTCCAGTCAAAAAAAAATTTTTTTTGGGGACACAGTCTTACTCTGTCACCCAGGATGGAGTGCAGTGGTACAATATTGGCTCACTGCAACCTCCACCTCCCAGATTCAAGCAATTCTCTTGCCTCTGCCTCCCTGGTAGCTGGGACTACAGGCCTGTGCCATCACGCCAGCTAATTTTTGTATTTTTATTAGAGACGGGATTTGGTCGTATTGGCCAGGCTGGTCTTGAACTCCTTGCCTCAAGTGGTCCGCCCACCTTGGCCTCCCAAAGTGCCAGGATTATAGGCATGAGCCCCTGTGGCTGGCCGTAATTCTATTTTTTGGTGTAAAGGTTTTTTTTTGAGACAGGAGTCTTGCTCTGTCGCCCAGGCTGGAGTGCAGTGGTGCAATCTCGGCTCACTGCAACCTCTGCCTCCTCGGGTCAAGCAATTCTCATGCCTCAGCCTCGTGAGTAGCTGGGATTACAGGCGTGTGCCGCAACCCCCAGCTAATTTTTGTATCTTTTTGTACATTTGGGGTTTCAGCATGTTGGCCAGGCTGGTCTTAAACTCTTGGCCTCAAATGATCCACCAGCCTCGGCCTCCCACAGTGTTGAGATTATAGGTATGAGCCATTGCACCCAGCCTAAGGTAAAGTATTTGAAAGATTTTTATAATTTAGCTTTTGAAGTTATATGGCTATTGCCACTACCTATTTTTCAGTAAGCTCCAAGCACATTCAGGAATTCTACTGAAGGGAAAAGAAAACTAATCTACAAACTTTCAATCTAAGGAGATTTTGATGAACAGTAAGCTTAACAATAAAGTTGACATGATGTATTAAAGACTTGTTAATTTTTGGTTTTGCAGGGTTCTTTTTTTTGAGACGGAGTCTCGCTCTGTCGCCCAGGCTGGCGTGCAGTGGCATGATCTTGGCTCACTGCAGCCTCCACCTCCTGGGTTCAGGCAACTGTCCTGTCTCAGCCTCCTGAGTAGCTGGGATTACAGGCATTATTGGTGTCTGCCACCACGCCCAGCCAATTTTGTATTTTTAGTAGAGTCAGGGTTTCTCCATGTTGGCCAGGCTGGTCTCGAACTCCTGACCTCAAGTGACCCACCCACCTTGACCTCCCAAAGTGCTGGGATTACAGGCATGAGCTGCCGCGCTCAGTCAGGTTTTGACAGGTTTCTAATCACATGTGTTCAGCAATCCTTCGGCGTCATGGATATCCTGTGTTCCATCTGTTCATCTCTTCCCTCCTTCCTGAGCCCTGGCAATCATTGATCTTGTTATTTGACCCATAGTTCTTCCTTTTTTAAAATGTCACACAGTTGGAATCACAGCATGCAACCTTTTCACATTGGTTTTTTTCACTTCGTAAGGTACATTTAACGTTCCTTCATGTCTTCTGATGGCTTGATAGCTCATTTCTTTTTAGCGCTGAATAATATTCTATTGTCTGGATGAATTACAGTTTATCCAGTCACCTATCCAAAGACGTCTGGGTTGCTTCTCGGTTTTGGCAGTTACGAATAAAGCTGTCATAAAACCTGTGTGCAGGCCAGGTGTGGTGGCTCATGCCTGTAATCCCAGTACTTTGGGAGGCCAAGGCGGGAGGATCACTTGGGCCAAGGAATTCCAGACCAGCCTGGGCAATGTAGTGAGACCTACAAAAGTAATCAAAAAATTAGCTGGGCATGGCAGATCAAACATATAGTCCTAGCTTCAGGAGGTTGAGGTGCGAGGCTCACTTGAGGTCAAGGCTGCAGTGAGCTATGATTGCACCACTGCACTCCTGCACTCCGGCCTGGGCAACAGAGCGAGACTCTGCCTCAAAAAAAAAAAAAAAAAAATCCATATGGGTAAATACTGAGAGCATGTGTGATTGTATAGTAATGTCAGAGGCATTTGAACAAGAATGACCCCATCGTGAGTAGGGGCTGGATAAAATAAGGCTGAGACCTACTGGACTGCATTCCCAGGAGGTTAAGGCATTGTTAAGTCACAGGATGAGACAGGCGGTCAGCACAAGACACAGGTCATAAGACCTCGCTTATAAAACAGGTTGCAGTAAAGAAGCCGGCCAAATCCTACCAAAATCAAGATGGCCACGAGAGTGACCTCTGGTCGTCTTCACTGCTACACTCCCGCTAACGCCATGACAGTTTACAGATGACGTGGCAACGTCAGGAAGTTACCCTATGTGATCTAAAAACGGGTGGCATGAATAATCCAGCCCTTGTTTAGCATATCATCAAGACATAAGCATAAAATTGGGCAACCGGCGGCCCTCGGGCTGCTCTTCTTATGAAGCAGCCATTCTTTATTCTATTACTTCCTTTTTTTTTTTTGGAAACAAAATTTTGCTCTGAGGCTGGAGTGTAGTGGTGTGATCTTGGCTAACTGCAGCCTCTGCCTCCTGGGTTCAGATGATTCTCGTGCCTCAGCCTCCCGAGTAGCTGGGATTACAGGTGCACACCACCATGCCCCATTAATTTTTGTAATTTTAGTAGAGACTGGGTTTTGCCATATGGGCCAGGCTGGTCTTGAACTCCTGACCTCAAGTGATCTGCCTTGGCCTCCCAAAGTGCTGGGATTACAGGCATGAGCCATTGCACGTGTCTGTTCCTTTGCTTTCTTAATAAACTTGTTTCCGCTTTATTCTATAGACTGACCCCAAATTCTTTCTTTCTTGTGTGAGATCCAAGAACCCTCTCTTAGGATCTGGATTGGGACCCCTTTTTGGTAACATATAGACCAAGTTGGAAAGAATTGAAATTGGGACAGTATTAAGTCTTCCTATCTGTGAACATGGAGTATTTCTCTACTTATGTAGTTCTTCTTCATTTAATTTCATCAGTTTTATGATTCTCCTTATATACATTTTTTGTCCATATTTTTGGACAATTTTTGTATTTTTGGTAGAGAGGAGGTTTCCCCATGTTGGCCAGGCTGGTCTTGAACCCCTGACCTCAGGTGATCTGCCTGCCTTGGCCTCCCAAAGTGCTAGGATTACAGATGTGAGCCACCAGGCCCAGGCTCCTCATTTTAAAATTAAATTTAAATTCGATTCAAGATTTTTTTTGAGGGGGGAGCCGGAGTTTCACTCTTGTCACCCAGGCTGGAGTGCAATGGCACTGTCTCTGATCACAACCTCCGCCTCCCAGGTTCAAGCGATTCTCCTGCCTCAGCCCCCCGAGCAGCTGGGATTACAGACATGTGCCACCACACCAGGCTAATTTTGTTTTTTAGTAGAGACGGGGTTTCTCCGTGTTGGTCAGGCTGATCTCCAACTCCCAACCTCAGGTGATCCGCCTGCCTCGGACCTCCCAAAGTGCTGGGATTACAGGCATGAGCCACCGTGCCCGGCTCAACATTTCAATCAAGAGAAATTCAATTTGAAACACAGGCTGTTGAGACAAAGACAAAATTGCTACAAAATTTCTAAAACTCCCAATTTCTCTGTTTTGCTGCAGACTAGTAACAGTTGGCCAGCCGGTAGATCCATTAATATATATTGTCCAGGTGCGGTGGCTCACACCTACAATCCCAGCACTTTGAGAAGTCAAGGCAGGTGGATTGTTTGAGCCCAGGAGTTTGAGACCAGCCTGGGCAACATGGCGAAATTCCATCTCCATAAATAAACTTAAAAATGAGCTGGACATGGTGGCATGTGCCTGTAGTCCCAGCTACTTGAGGGGCTGAGGTGGGAGGATTGTTTGAGCCTGGGAGGTCGAGGCTGCAGTGAGCTGAGGTCGTGCTACTGCATTCCAGCCTGGGTGACAGAGTAAGACCCTATCTCAATAAAATAATTAATATATATTTTTAAATTTCCAAAATACATTTTATAGGCTCCAGAAAATCTTAAATGCTTGAGGTACTGGGCCTCTAGTGTTCAGTGTCTTCTTAATATATACTGTTTTCTTAATACACGCTATTGGCTACTTTATTTATGAAGTTCCTTGAATATAGGGACAATCACTTATTCATCTTTTCATCACGATACCTGCCACAGATCCCGACAGAGCAGATTCAAAATGTTCACCGAATGGTGCATTTGAGCAGAAAGGACTTGAACATAAAAGGAAACGTCCCCAAATAGGCGCCCATGAGTAATGCAGAATCCTACACAGGGTTTGATCTTTGAATGCTCAGCTGGGAGATGGGAGGCTGACTGTTCCTTTTTCAACGTTTTTTTCTGAGACAGAGTCTCACTCTGTCGCCCAGGCTGGAGTGCAGTGGCCATGATCTTGGCTCACTGAAAGCTCTGCCTCCTGAGTTCAAGCGATTCTCCTGCCTCAGCCTCCCCAGTAGCTGGGGTTACAGGTCTGTGTCACCATGCCTGGCTAATTTTGGTATTTTTAGTAGAGACAGGGTTTCTCCATGTTGGCCAGGCTGGTCTCAGACTCCTGATCTCAAGTGATCCACCTGCCTTGGGCTCCCAAAGTGCTGGGATTACAGGCGTGAGCCACCATAATTTTCCCAGCCTCAACTTTTAGTGAAATAGCTTTTCACTAGAAAAATTTCAAAAGTACAGAGATTTCCTTTATACTCTTCACCTACTTCTGCTAATACTAACATCTTATAACGATTGTACAATTATTATTGAACTAAGGAATTCAAATGATACAACACAATTAGCTCCAGCCCTCATTTGAATGACATCACTTTCTCATTCCTGTGTTTTTCTGGCCCAGGATCTAATCCAGGATTCCACACTGCACTCAGAACCATCAGGTCTCTTTAAGTCTCCTCCAGTCACGGTCAGTTTCTTCGTCTCTGACTTTCACCACCTCGACAGTTTGCTGATTGTTTCTTGAGCGCAGCCAATGCTTGGATTATGTGGCTTTTCTCTTCTGATAAGAAATTGGTGAAATTGGGTTCTCATGAAGGGGAGCAGCCTCTTCTGGAAGCTGAGTTCATTTGCAGATCTGGAAGTTTCAGCCAGCTGACTTTTGGGGACAGCCAGTTAACTTTTGGCCTCGCCTTTTCAAAAGCACAGTGACAGGCTCAGGGTCGTGGCTGGTTTCCAGCTGGGCCTGTGAGGACCCGTCGGTGTGACCAGAAGTGACACATCCCGTCTCCTGTGTTTTGGGGAAATGAAATTGTGGGGACCTCTCTCATTTCTCCTGTGGTGCTTACTGCCCGTTTAGGGAGCTCTGTGGGGGTCCTCAGCTCCTTGGGTCTGTTCACTTTGCACGCGTCCTTTTAAGGCTCTGCTGTCCTTTTCTTGCAAGCGTTGATTTTTGAGGCCAGCCACATGTCCAGCTCTAAATACAAAGCCCTTGTTCTGCCAAAAGGCCAGTGGAAACCTTACAGGCCAGATTCCTGCATTACAGCACATTACATTATAAATGTAATCACAGCTCCCTGCTCCTTTAGACAATTTAGAAATGAAGAAGGGGGTATCCGACGGGTTTTAAATACCTCCTAATTGCTATCTTCCAGAAAACATGTTCTTGTGTACAACCACCTTTGATGACTTTAAATAGGAAGATCTTGCTGGGCGTGGTATGGCTCACACCTGTAATCCCAGTACTTTGGGAGGCAAGGTGGTCCAATAGCTTGAGGTCAGGAGTTCGAGACCAGCCTGGCCAACATGGTGAAACCCCGTCTCTACTAAAAATACAAAAATTGGCCGGGGGTGGTGGTGGGCACCTGTAGTCCCAGCTACTTGGGAGGCTGAGGTGGGAGGATTACTTGAAGCCTGGAGTTGAAGGCTACAGTGAGTTGCTGCAGTGAGTCATGATTGTGCCACTGCACTCCAGCCTGAGCAACAGAGTGTCCAAAAAAAAACAACAAAAAAACAAACAGTTCTAAGAGGCCCCACTTCCTTCGGCAAATTCTGAAAATGGCCAGAGATAGAGCAGAGTTCTAGTTTCCACGCCCATTGGCCGTAAGTTTTCAGGACCTCCCCTTTTCTGGGGCCCTTTTCCAGGCTGGACCTGCCATTGTGTGGCCCTGCTGCTGGTCGGTGGGCTCTGGGCGGGGAGGTGTGTGCTGGGGAGAGGCATCTGCCCAACCTGGTTTCCGCAGGGCCTGGCCTCCATCCCGAACTCACCCTGTGCCCTGTGTGCAAACGCCTCTTCTCCTCCCATGACCCTGCTCATGGCATTCTAAGCCAGTCTATGGTACCGGCTTGTCCTGGGCTCAGACAGGTGGGAGGTGAGCAGAGAAGCCTGCAGGCCCGACCCCTCTGTGCTCACCGGCTCCTCTCATCCCCACCTCATCTCTCCAGTGCAGATCAGCCTGCCCAACACCATGCGCTTGACAGACACCAGTGGCACCGTGTACATAGCCCAGCAGATGCACTTTCACTGGGGTGGTGCGTCCTCGGACATCAGTGGCTCTGAGCACACGGTGGACGGGATCAGACACGTGATCGAGGTATGTGAGGACCCCCACTGTGTCCTCTTTCCTTCGAACCCCATAGTCACTTATTTATTGACAGATTCTCTTGTCACTCTGTTGCCCAGGCTGGAGTGCAGTGGCGCAATCTCAGCTCACTGCAACGTCTGCCTCCTGGGCTCAAGTGATTCTCCTGCCTCAGCCTCCCGAGTAACTGGGATGACAGGCACATGCCAGCATGCCTAAGTTTTGTATTTTTGCAAAACGTTGGCTGGGCGGAGTTTCACCGTGTTGGCCAGGCAAATCTCGAATTCCTGACCTCAGGTGATCCACCCACCTTGGCCTCCTAAAGTGCTGGGATTATAGGCGTGAGTCACAGTGCCTGGCTGTCACTTTTCTTATTAAAACAGCCAAGGCCTGGCACTTTGGGAGGTCAAGGGAGGGGAATTGCTTGAGCCCTGGAGTTCGCAACAGAGTGAGATCCTATGTCTACAAAAAAAATAAAAATAATTAGCCCAGAGTGGTGGCACATGCATATAGTTCCAGCTTCTGAGGAGGCTGAGGTGGGAGGATTGCTTGAGGCCAGGAGGCTGAGGCTGCAGTGAGTCCTGATTATGCTGCCGCACTCCAATCTGAGTGACAAACAAACAAAAACAGCCAAAAGTCTCTGTGCAATGGTCGCAGTTAAGTCATCCCGAAGTTGAGTTTTTTATTCACTCCACAGCTATTGACTGGTGACCACTCTGTGACTGGGGTACTGGGAAGCTCCTGCCCTCGTAGAACTCAGGCTGCAGGACAACAGCCCACAGGGTGTGGCGAACTCTCTGCTTCAGCTGGGTTTCTGTGTGTTAGATTTTCTGTCCTTTTCTTTTTTGAGATGGAGTTTCACTCTTTCGCCCAGGTGGAGTGCAGTGGCGTGATCTTGGCTCCCTGCAACCTCTGTCGCCTGGGTTCAAGTGATTCTCCTGCCTCAGCCACCAGAGAAGCCGGGATTACAGGCACCTGCCACCACGCCCAGTTAATTGTATTTGTAGTAGAGATGGGGTTTCACCATGTTGGCCAGGCTGATCTCAGTCTCAAACTCCTGACCTCAAGTGATCCGCCCACCTTGGCCTCCCAAAGTGCTGGATTACAGGCATGAGCCACTGCACCCGGCCTGTGTTAGATTTTCTGAGTTCCCTCTTTTGCCAGAATTCATCTTTAAGGCGACTATAATTTAACAATGGCTGTCTGGGACAAGGGGGCACAAGCTCACCTTCCCTGCAAACCCCTAGACACCCCGGGAGAACCCTGGCTCTGCCAGCTCCTCTGCCTGGAGGGAGATGCGGTCAGGGAAACACCCTCGAACTGCCGTCGTCCAGAATCCCACTCCTGCTCTTCCCATTCCTGGGGAAGTTTCTGGTCATGCTAGATGGGATTTGCAGTCCAGAGGGAGGGAGCTGGAGGTCCAAGTTGCTGGTGTGGAATGGTCTGAGGCCTCAGATGGAGCCCCTTTCTTTCTTCTCCTCCTTCCCTGGAAACCTTAAGCATCTGAATGGCTATGAACTGCCCTTGACCTACCCTACCTTGCTCTTACAGATTCACGTTGTTCACTACAATTCTAAATACCAGAGCTATGAGACAGCCCAAGATGCGCAGGACGGCTTGGCTGTACTGGCAGCGTTCGTTGAGGTAAGCAGAAACCACCCACATGTGTCTGCATCTGAAGTTATAGGCGGATGTCCAAACAAGGTGTGAAGTCTGGTTGAACAGTCTTCTTTATGATCACTCTTCATCCTCTCCCGAGCTCACACCTTGGAGACGTTGACTGGATGAAGATTGACCCTCTTCTTCAGCTCCTGCTCACGGTCACCGTGCTCCTTCAGTGTCACCAATCTCCAGACCTTGGTTAACTTGGGCAAGCTGACTTAAAAGAGCTGGAATCACAGAGGGGTTGACTAGACGCAAATGGTCTGGAGGGCAAGGAGAAACCTGCAACCCAGTCAGACAAAGGCAACACCTCTGCATTTCTTTTTTATTTTTTTTTGAGATGGAGTTTCGCTCTTGTTGCCCAGGCTGGAGGGTAATGGTGCAGTCTCGGCTCACTGCAACCTCCGCCTTCTGGGTTCAAATGATTCTCCTGCTTCAGCCTCCCAAGTAGCTGGGATTACAGGCACCTGCCACCATACCCGGCTAATTTTTGTATTTTTAGTAGAGACAGGGTTTCACTATGTTGGCCATGCTAGTTGAGAACTCCTGACTTCAGGTGATTCACCCACCTCAGCCTCCCAAAGTGCTGGAATTACAGGCCTGAGCCACCGTGCCCAGCTAACACCTCTGCATTTCTGGTCAGGAGTTCGAGACTAGCCTGACCAACATGACAAAACCCCATCTCTTCTAAAAATACAAAAATCAGCTAGGCATGGTGGCAGGAGCCTGTAATTCCAGCTACTTGGGAGGCTGAGGCAGGAGAATCACTTTAACCCGGGAGGTGGAGGTTGCAGTGAGCTGACATCCTGCCACTGCTCTCCAGCGTGGGTGATAAAACTGGACTCTGTCTCAAAAAAAAAGTAGAAGGTGAGACTTCAGACTAAGTGACTAGAATGGGCAGGAATCCGGTCCCCCCG
>PVKP010030123.1:9446-28348 GCA_004027715.1 Plecturocebus donacophilus
GACTGAGGGTGCAGGCCTCTTGGTGTGTGGGCTCAGGTCCTGGCTGTGTGTTCTCAAGCACGCAGGTGCTCTTATCCACTAGTGGGGTCTCCAACCAGCCCTGTGGGTTCCCCTGGAGCTGGTGTGTGAGGATGTTTGGGGCTGTGACATCTGGGGCCAGAGTGTGCTGACAGCACCCCCAGGGGAGGGTCTGCCCCGTGGGCTCCGGGATGAGGGTGTCCCCTGAGGTCCATAGTCAGGTGGCTCAGGGAGCAGGATGGGCTCCACTCAGACTCTTTCACCAAACACCCCACGCGGTGAGGAGGGGCCAGGCTCTTTATTAACATTCCAGGAGGGCTCACCGCCTGGGCAGCTGTGGCTCATTTGGAAGGCGCTGGGTCCTGTGCCCAAGTGTGCTGTTTCCAGGGGGGCCCACTGGAGGGAAAAGGGCTGGCTGGGGCTGGGAGGCTGCCTGGTTCTGCCTTTCAGGTGGGGTCAGTGGCTTTCCTGCCCCCAGGCCTGGGGGACCTTGCAGGGTCTGTTTGCTCCTGATCATCCTGACCCCTTGAGGAGGGAATGGGCCAGGTGTGTGCCAGCAGGCAGGTCACACCTTCCTCCTGACCCCTTGAGGAGGGAATGGGCCAGGTGTGTGCCAGCAGGCAGGTCACACCTTCCTCCTGACACCTTGAGGGGGCGTGGACCAGGTGTGAGCCAGCAGACAGGTCACAGCTTCTTTTTGGGGCAGTGCTGCAGGGCCTCCCTCAGGGCCTCTGTCACGAGGTCCACATTCTCTCGGGTGGCATTGCAGCCCAACAGGCCGATTCGAAGCACCTGGTGGGGTCGGGGGGCGACATGGGCCAGGCCAGTGTCAGCCTCCTGCCTGCGGCCCACCTGACCCTGACTGGCCAGAGCTGGGATGGGCTCACCTGAGTGAGGACCACCCACCCAGTGTCCACGAGGGGAGCCGAGAGCCCCGTGCAGGCCACAGAGGAGACCCGGAACACCGGGCCAGGGCAGGCTCTCCTCCCTCTGTACCCACAGCGCTGTGGGAGGGTGGGTGGTGCCGTGGAGGCCGGTCCACACTGCTGTTTAGAGACACAGCGTGCACACCCGAGGGACTTAAGGGCGTTCCAAGTGGAATCATCAAGGCTGCACCCAGTGGCCTCAGCAGGCTGGGTGGGAACAGGGCGGGAGGACTTGATTTGCCTGGATACCCCTTGGAGAGCAGGGCCCTTCTAGATGCTTCTGCTGTCTGGGCTCTCAGAGGACCCTGGCTTCCCCCGGACTTGGTGACAATCCCGTTCAAGGAGGGGTGTCAGGTTTGCTTTCTACAAAAGGCCCTCCAGGCGCCCCTCTCACCTTCCCTGTGGAGGGCCCGAGGCCACCCATGATCTCGATGCCAAAGTGGTCCATGAGGTAGCTGATGATGTCCCTCCAGTCATAGCCGGCGGGCACAGCCACAGTGGTGACCGTGGGCAGCCGCAGTGCCTGCAGGAGGTGCCCGCTCAGCACGTGGGGAGAGGCCCTGCACGGGCCTGTGTGACAGCTCTTAGCCAGGGCCATCTGCCCCGGCTTCAGGTTCCAGAGGGGCCAGGGGGAGAAAGGCCAGGGTTTCCATCCCTCAGGAGGCGGCGGGGGGTGGGCAACCTCCCCCTGGGAGATCACAGGCCGTCCTGAGATCCGGCATCCCTGGCCCCGGGGCCACACCACTGGGCAGCTGCCCCTCCTCCTCAGGACCCAGCATCCCCACTGAGGGGGCTGGGCAAGAGCCCCTCATTCTTCCCTGTGGGTGCAGGGCTGCCCACAGCCGGGGCCTCCTCACCGGGTCCTTCACGAAGAGCCGCAGCCCCAGCGCCTGCAGGCGCCCGTGCAAGTACACGGCGGCCTCACGGTGCTGGCGCCAGCTGTTCTCCAGGCCCTGCGTGGGAGACAGCACCGGGGGGCAGTGGCAAGGGTGCGGTGGGCAGGAAGCCCCGCCCTCTGCAGCGCAGGAGGAGGAGCCTGACTCGCAGGCCTTGGTGCAGGGGAGTTTCCAGACCCCCCAGTTTAGATTTCCCCGGAGGCAAAGCCTGGGACTACTCCAGGGCCAGGAGGAAACCTCTGGGTCTGAGAGAGAGTGGTGGGGGTAGGGTGGGGGGGTGCGGGGGGTCTGCCTGTGGCCCCTGGGGGAGAGGAGGGGAGATCACCTTGCAGCAGGGAGGAGCTGGGCAGGGAGGAGGGGAGGGGCTGTTGGGCCACACAGGGCCAGGATGGATTAGGGCCAGGGCTCCCCCATCCTGGCATCCTCCCCAGAACTGCTCCTGCCTGAGCTCTGGACAGGCGAGGGGTGGTCTTTCCAGTCCTGGGCCTCTCAGTGCCATTACCTCTGGTCACAGATCCTCCTGGCCTTCAGCCACCAGCTCCCATGGCCACCCCAGGTGGGACCCTGGGGCAGCAGGTACTCTTTCCTCTGGCTACCCGGCCCATCTTCCCTGTGCATGTGACCCTGCAATCCGCACTCTGCCGGGTCCCCGAGCCAGCCGCCGCCCTGTGCCCTGCCATCTAGTCCTGCTCTCTTCCTTCTCCGCCCAGCTCACACCCCCATCCACCTTTACGACCTTAGAGCCTCTCCCTATGTGAGTGTTCAGTGCCTCGTCTTCCTGAGGGGTGTGGGTGATGATGTCTGGCTTACGAGGGCTCCCCGCACTAACCCAGCCCTAGGCAGTGGCTTTATGAGCAGACCCAGGAGGCCAAATGTGGCAGGCACGGCCTTGCAACCTCATGGGAAGCTGGCCACAGCCCAGGGACCCTTCCTGGACTCTGGACTGGTGGCTGGCAATGGGCCCCATGGGACAACAGGACCCAGACGAAAGTAGGTGGGGCTTCCTGTCTCATGTCCTGCAGAGCCACTGGGCCTGTGTGCTGACAGTGTGGATGCTGCAGTGGCCAAATCAACCCCTGGTCACAGTCAGCCATGTCTGCTTAGTCCTCGCCCTGCCATAGGAGCTGGACCAGCCTTCGGGACCGGCCAGCCCCTCACTTCCGCCTCCCCTACTCCCTGCCCACCCGCTCTCCGGGCCTCACTCGCTGCTTCACAACAACAGAAGGGATGGAGTGTCCACACCTGCCCCACTGCTGCTTCTGTCCCCGGAGCTCTGTCCTCCCGGCCGTGCCCATGGCCAGTGTGCCCAGGGCCCCGTCCTTGCTCCCCCAACCCGCAGAGGGCCTCCCTGGCTGGCTCCCTTCCCTCCGTGCACCAGGGCACTTCCTTCTCTGCCGGCCGCGCCCTTGGCAGTCCAGCAGGTGGCCCTGTCTCCTCTGGTTGGAGTGCCATCCACGCACCTGCTCCGCAAGGGAGGCCAGGCCCTCTCTCAGGCTGTACAGGCTGATGACGGGGATCGTGTGATGGTACCTGGAAGACATGAGGGGCTTGGTCGGGCACCACAGGCGGGGTCGGGGGCAGATGGGGCATTCGCTCTGTCTGCCCCAGCCCCGACAGCACAGGCTTTCTGACCACAGGCTGGCCTTCTCCACAGAAGTCCTGTCTGGATTCAGAACATTGCACTGGGAAGGCAGCTGCGTCTGCCAGGGAGAGCACGGCTTGGTGTGGGGGCCGGTTAGGATGCAGTGGGCGGCTGCAGGGGCAGACATGCGCCAGCACCTCCCTGCCACCACCTCCCGCCCCTCAGCCCCAGTGTGCCTGAGAAGCTGGCACTGGCCCTCCTTGCCCACTGGGCAGGGCACCATTCCTGGCACCCTGTCCCTGTGTGTAGCATAAGGGGCCTTGGGTTTATGGCCAAGGTCGTCTTTTGACAGGGGGTAAACTAAGGCCTGGGAGTGGGGAGATATGGCAGGGTCAGATCAACAGTGCCCAAGGGTGCGCTGGGACTTCTGGGGAGGACAGTGTTTGTGGAAGGGTCTGGGGGGGCCATGCCCCACCCAGAGCCTCGGGCTGGGGAATGGGGGAACCTAGGGTGGGGCATTTGGTGGCCTGGAGCAGGTGAATTCCGGGGCTCTAGTTGGGGTTCATGGGGCAGGAAGGTGGGGGGCTTGGAGAATCCCCGAGTGCAGAGAGAGGTCGGCCCCCACCTCTCAGCCATGCCCAGTACCCCCGCCTTCCCGTCCCTGCCAGGCCTCACATCCTGGGCTGGCCGTCACAGCCCCAGAGGTTGGCCAGGCACTTGATGTCCAGGTAGAAGGAGGAGGGCTTTGTCTTGCGGGAGTAGATCTTGTTCCTGGGGAGGAAGAAGCCGCCTGAGCCCTTCCCCTCAGTTTGGGCTGAAGGCCAGGCGGTCTTGTCGGCTGTCCTGTTTCACAGGAGTGAGACGCGGCGGGGCCCCAGGAGGACCGGCCCAGCTGCATTTGTGCTCAGCAGCAGTGTGGGACCGGGTTGGCCGTGGGCCCCTCAGCTGTCCAGTCCTGCTGGCCCTTGGGCCCAGCCTGCACCTCTGCCCACGTGGGTGTGACCCTGCCATGGGGGCCCCCGAGGCCAGCTCCCTCCACTCTGTGCACCCCTTTCCCTCCCCAGCCCCTCCCACAGGGTCAGCCTTCATTTCCCTCATCACCCAAAGGTGACTGGTCTCAGGTCCCCAGGCCAGGTTTGAAACTTGAAGTGTGTCTGTCTCTACAACGCCAGGTTGACCAGTCAGGCCGGGCCTCTCCTCAGGCTCCTGAACACACCCAGCCGCCCCCTGGATCGTCCCTGTGGTCCAGCAGGCATCTTGGACCTCCCCTTCCAACACTGAATTCCTGACGTCACCCCAAAGTCCTGTTTGTTCTGGGGAACGGCACCTCCCGCTGCCAGGCTGCAGCTGGATGAGAACTGCCTGGGAGGCCTGGCCCCCTTCTCCCACCCCCTGCCCAGCCTGGCTGAGGATCTGCACACTAGGATGGGAGGTGAGATGAGGAGGCGGGGCACTGTGTGTGACCCATGTGTCCCTTGGGGCAGGCCCTGGATGCTGAGCCAGGGGGGAGGCTGTGTGGAGGCCGTGTAGGGTCCCGGGCCACAGGCCCCCAGTCCTTTCCGGCCACTCCTTGGTGTGAAGCTGGGAACTCCCGGAGCACCAGACTCTGCACCCTGCACACGCCCGCGGCCCTCCCCTTGCCCGGCCTCCCCACTTGCCGTGAACGCAGTGCCTGTGGCCTCCCAGAGCGTGCGGAAGAAAGCACCAGGTGCTGGAGGAGCTGAGGAGCCCTTCCTGCCCCGCTCCAGCCGCTCCCGCCTCAGCCCCCTGAGCTCCCTGCAAGCCCAGCCCTGCACGGGGTGAGGGACTGTGGGTCACTCACTTGGCGCTGTCGCTGAAGGAGAGGAACGAGGTCCCTGGAGGGGCGTTCAGGACCTTCTGGGAGCCCGAGTACAAGATGTCGATGCCTGCAAGAGGGTGGTTCGCTCGGGATGGTGACCCCAGCCTGGGGCAGGCCAGTCCAGCGGGGTGCCTGCCTTGCTAACAGGCTGGAGGGCTATGACCCCTCCAAGAATCCGTGCACGATGGCGGGCAGATGCAGAAGGGAGTCCTGGGTGCGAATCTCGACACTGCTGCATGGCAGCCATGACCTCAGGCCTGAGCCTTTTAGCGTCACTGCTCCCTCCACTGTGCTTGTCCCCAGGGACAGCCCTGCCACCCCCACACTGCACCCCTGGGCTCCTCCCCAGGTCCCTGCTTTCAGTAGTAGTGTGAGGGTCAGCCCAGAAATCCCTTCCTTCCTGCCTGACAACTCCCAAATCAGGAGGGGCTCTGTGGAAACAGACAGGCTCCATGGAGTTGGGGGGGCACCTCAGTGGTGGGGGGTGCAGGCTTTCCCCTGAGAGCAGCTGCACACTGGAGGCCCCTCGGCCCCTCGTCCGGCCTGGCTGAGGTTCCCTGCAAGGTGACCATGACAGAGGTGCTCACTGCTATGGGCAGCCTGGCAGGGTTCGGGGCGGACGAGAAACAGAGCCTCTGGGGGTTAGGCAGAGGGGTCCCCTATGCCTGACTGGCTGGAGCCCTGCCCCTTGCTCTTCCCACCACCCCCACTACAGCTCTGGGGCTGCTTAAATGTCCCCCACCAGAAGCTGTCCCTCCCGCCAGCCCCCACGCCTGGATCTGACAACTCAGTGGAAACACGGGGGTGCTGGAGTTTCTGGAGCCGCTCTTGCCCCAGTAAGCTGCGAGTGTCCCTGGGCCAGGTGGAAATGGGGCCAAGCTTCCCGCATGTGGAGCCTGAGGCGGCTCCGGCATGGTAGGGCCCCCGGGGCACACCCTTACCTTGCTGGTCCATGTACAGAGGGGTCCCACCCAGGGATGCCACCGAGTCCACCAGGAGCAGGCACTTGTACCTGGAGGGGTAGGGGATGAAACAGAGGGCCCAGGTCAAGCGGGGGGGCGGGCTTCCAGAGGGCTTGGGCCCTAGCCTGGATGGGGTTTCTAGAGGTACCTCCAGATCCTTAGGCTGGCAAGGAAGGGGGTGCCTTCTGCCACTGCCCAGGAGTTTGAGCCTTAGGCTGGCAAGGAAGGGGCTGCCTCCCGCCGCCGCCTAGGAGTTGGCAGCTGCCCTCTCCTGCCTCTGTCAGGCTCCATTAGGATGTGTGGCTCTTCCTCTCCCACCCTGAGCATCGGTGCACCCGGCCTGGGTTATGTTTGTGAGCTTTATTCACGGCCATGGCCATGCCACAAGCTGTCCGGTCTGGGACCTGCTGGAAGGACCCTCCGTGGCCACGGAGTTTCTCTCCTCTGTCCTGTGCTCAGCCCTGCAGTGGGACTGCTGGGTCCCAAGGGGCTCTGTCCCCATTTCCCAGGGGATCCCATCTGACTCCATCAAGGCCCAGCCCTGTGCACCCCTGTGTGGGGGGAGGGAGGCTAGGAGAGGGAAGTGGAGGGCATCGGGCAGCTTTAGTGCCCTGGCAATCTTGGGTGGAGGTGGGGCAGGCCCTGGCAGGAAATGGAAGTCCGCAACAAGCCCTCCCCAGCCATGGGGACAGAGG
Source organism: Plecturocebus donacophilus (assembly GCA_004027715.1). Lineage (NCBI taxonomy): Eukaryota > Metazoa > Chordata > Mammalia > Primates > Pitheciidae > Plecturocebus > Plecturocebus donacophilus. Next base: position 16,366 of record PVKP010030123.1, read on the forward strand.
TCAGTAGGCACTGTGGGGCGCCCGGCCAGAGAGCTCCAGAGCCTGCCCCTGAACCTGGGCTCATCTTTAGACTCAGTCCAGAGCAAAGAGGACCTGGGAGGTGCCTGCACCCCACACTGCGTGACAGAGGCTGGGGTGGGGACAGTGCAGAGGGACCAGTGCCCACCCCTCCCCGCAGCCTGGCTCCAAGCTGGGCTCCAGCCCACTGCCCTGGGGCCAGGCTCACCTGTGGCAGAGCTCCCCGAAGCCGTCAAGGGGCTGCAGCACGCCGCTGGACGACTCCCCATGCGTCAAGAACAGTAGCACTGGCTTGTGCTGGGCCAGGTCCTGGGGAAGCAGGGTGGAGCTGCAGGTGGAGCTCGGGGGGCAGGGGCCAGGATCCCCGACAAACACCCTTCACGGGTGGCGCAGCTCCAGGGAGCAACAGCTGGGTGCGCCTCAACCCCTCCCTGATGGTGTGCATGGGAGGAGGGGGCTGGCGGCATCTCAGCTCTAGCAGGACGGCTTTTCCAAGAACAGGACTTTTGTGCAGAGAGGGAGGAGGAGTGGCCCAGCCTGCTGCCCGCTCTGTGAGGCCTGTTGCTAGATGGACTGAGTCCCCATGCTCAGGGCAGGTCGGAGCTGACTTCAGCCCACAGCGTGGGGCATCCTGAGTGTCAGGAATTGCCCTGTGCCCCTGACCCCAACCCAGCCTCCTGCCTCCAGCCCCTTGGGCCCCGCCCACAGGACCAAGCTCCTGACTCAGTTTCCTTGTCAGATAGAAGCCTCCGGACCAGTCTTCCCACCACTCCCAGGGAATGGAACCCTCCCCTGTAGCCGGTCACCAGATGCTAGGATGGGCTGAGGGCCTGCCATGGGCCCCAGCCTCCCAGCCCTGACCCCAGCCCGCTGGCTGGCCACTTCCTGGCGGTCCTGGGCCAGCATGCTCCCCTACCTCCTCCACCTCCTGCAGTGTGTAGTGGCCTCCAGGGTCCTTGGTCATTGGGTGCACTCGGGCTCCTGAGGGCAGGACAGAGTGGGCCATGAGGGTCCCGCACACATTGTAGGAGCCAGTGTTGGGCACCAGCGGCCCTGGTGAGCAGGGGGCCCTGTGAGGGCTGGACCCTGCCCACCGTGGTACCCCGGCCGCCTGCCTGAAGCAGAGGGTGGACTCTGCCCAGCGAGAGCCTCTCCCTGTGAAGAGCCAGGGCCATCCTGGCTGCTGGCTGTTGGGGCCCAGGCTCCTGGGGCACTCTTGACAGAGCTCAGCTTAAATGCCCTTTCTCAGGTCATGCTGACCACTGCCCCCCAGGCAGAGCGTGAGCTCCCGGGGGTGGGGGCTGCACCCCAGGGCTGGCACAAGGAGGCCCACAGGCGTGATGGGTGACAGACTGAAGGCCGAGGGTGAGTGAGGCAGCAGCCTTGCCCTCCGTTGGAGCTGGGGACTCCAGGATCAGGCCCTCGTCCGCCTCCCTTTCTCTGTCCCTGTCCTGGGTGCCGCTCATGGCCAGAGTTGTGGGAGGGGAAGAACCTGTGGCTTGGGGACAGCATGGGGACAGGGGAGGGGCCTGCTGGCCATAAACCCCCGGCATCTGAGCCTGTGTGCCCGATGTCCCCTTGGGTCCTTGCCTCCGCCAACCCTGGCTCCTTTTGTAAAGTTTGTGGCCTCGGGGTTGGGACGCCTTGGCGGTTGAGGTTGTGCATTAACCAGCATGGCCACGGGGGAGCTGACCAAGCCCACGTCCCTCAATGCCACAATCAATCATTAAACCCAGGGCACACTCCTGTTCCTGCCTCTCTCCCAGAAAAGTGTACTTGGGAGGCAAAGACTCTGCCCATACCTCTGTATTTTGTGGATCACATCAAGTTCCAGAAGGAATGCTGCTAAACTTTGAGGGGAGGCTTCACCTTCTGAAACCCCAAACCCCACCCTGTCACAGAGCAGAGCTGGTGCCCAGGGCCCCGGACAGTGGCCGGGGCTCTCGGGACTGTGTGCTGGGACTGGGGGCTTCCCTGCAGTGCCACCCCCATGCGCTCCAGAAACCTCTCAGGGGGCCGGGGGATCAGGGCCCCTGTGCTGTTCCCAGCATGTCAGAGTCAGCCCCCGAGTTCCCTGAGCCTGCCTGGAGGAGGCAGCGGGCTGGCCGGAGGCGCGTGTGAGAAGGGCCACACGGTGGGTAAGCACTCCCCCGGGGACAGGGGCTGCCGGCTTCATACAGAGGGAGGCCAGGGAGGCCTTGAAGGGTGGAGCCAGGGCCGTCCCCACCTGGTCCTCTCCCTTACCGAGGCGCTCCCCGATGTCTGCAGCTCGCTGCCCCCAGATGCCATTGACCCCGACCAGGAATGAGTCACCCGGCTCCAGCACGTTGATCAGGGCAGCCTCCAGGGCACAGTGTCCCGAGCCACTGATGACCAGTGTGAGCGGGTTCCTGGTCTGGAACACGTACTGGATGCCTTCCTTGATCTCATCCATGATCTGTATAGGGGTACAGGGTGAAACTCAGGCCCCTACTTCCCCAGGTGAGGAGGCAGTGACCCCCCCACCCCATCCATGATCTGCAGGTAGGTACACCGGTCAGAATCCTGGCTGCCAGAGTGAGGAGGCAGTGACCGCTCCCCACCATCCATGATCTGTGGTAGGTACAGGGTGAGACCCAGGCCCCGCAGGTGAGGAGGCAGCTGATCCCCTCCCCTCATCCATGATCTGCAGGTGGGTGCATGGGTCAGACCCAGTGTCCCTGCCTCTCCAAGTGAGGAGACAGCTGATGCCTTCCCCTTGTCCATGATCTGTAGGTGTGAACACAGGTGGGACCCAGGCCCCCGAGTGCCCCCCGCTCCTACCTGGTACATCTCCTTGTGCATGTGCCCAATCATCTGCAGCCCCCCAGCCGCCATGATGCGAGGACGCAAGTTGGAGGGGCCGGGCCCCAGCAGGAGCTGGGTGGGGATGGAGAGGGGCTTGAACAGGGCCTTGGGGGGTGCCACCAGCAGCTGGTGCGAGGCCATAGTCCTCACCCAACCTGCTGCTCTGGGACCCAGGGCTGCACTGGCCTTGGCCAGAGCCTGGAACATTTCCCCTTGGGCTGGGAACAGAGGTGAGAAGTCAGGATTGGTGGATGGGCTTCTGGGCGGCCCTGCCTTTTGCTCTTGTTCCCTAAGCCTTATCTGTGTTATCCTGTAGGTCAGGGCCAGGCAGCAGGGGGCTGAGCCCTCAGGCAGAGGGAACCTCTGGGGCAGAGTGACAGAAATGCAGAGTGCCACAGAGCTGCCCTGGTCCCAGCCCTCCCTGCTTCCCGATAAGTCCTGCGTCCAGCCCCTCCCATCCTGCTTAGCTCAGACATTGGTTCCACCTGGAAGGGTGGACAACTCGAATTGGGGGGCTTTGAGATCACAGGCAGATTTAAACAGATTTTGATTGGCAACTAGTGGGCAACCTAAGCTTAAGTCAGAGAAGTGTTTCCTAAAGGGTTGGAGCACAAGTCACTGAGGCTTGGCAGGCCCTGTGGTCTCTGCTGCAACAACTCCCCACCCCCGCGTTGGCTGACGTGTTGCAAAGCCGCTGCCATAGGTGTGGGCGTGTCCCCATAAAACCTCATTTACAAAAAGCAGGTGGCAGGCCAGACTGGGTCCATGGGCTGTAGCTCCTGACCCTGGCTCAGCTGATGGGAAGGCCCCCGGCAACCTTGTGAATGGGCTTCACTCTCCAGCAGAGCACTGGAAAATCGAACCTGGAAGACGCTCAGGCCAGGGCACATCGTCACCTCTACACACCATCAGCACAGACCCCAAGCTGCTAGGAAACATTCGCCGTCTATTTCCTGTCTCAAGGCCGCGACCTGGAGGTGTCATCTGCTCTCCACAAACCCTGTTCATAACCCAGACACTCCTTTCTGCTGGTAGTAACTCTTTCAATCAAAATATGTTTAAATTCAAGTGGTCTCGCTCTTCCAGATGGAACCAGTATCAGCCTCACAGGTATCGACTGATGCCTCGTGTCTCCCTAGAATGTCTAGAAGCGAGCCCGGCCCCGACCACCCTGGGTCCTGGCAAGGATGCCCTCCCCACAGGAGGCTGTGTCATGGGTGCACCCTCAGCCTGGTTGAGGCTGCAGTTAATTTAGAAAAGAAACTTTCTAAATTCATTGAGACCTGTTTCGGATACTTCTTGGTTTCCAGGCTCAATGTAGCAAATAAACCTGCACCGTGCATAGACACGAGGCAAGGGTGGCGCCGTGCGTTCCGGTGTGCGTGCGTTCCGGCCTGCGTGCGTGCGTTCTGGCGTGCATGCGTGAGTTCCGGCGGGCGTGCGTGCGTGCGTTCTGGCGTGCGTACGCTCCGGCGATGTAGAGAAATTCTAGTTACTTATAAATTTTTGATTGAAAAGGGGCCTGGAACCCGGTGCCGACTTTAGGTAACAGGGAAATCTAATGACTTCTAAAGTCCTCAGATAAAGAGGTTTCCCCCTGCCTGGAGCCTGTCTGATGGTCACCAGGTGTTGTTTGCTCTCCTCACTCGGTGACATGGCTGACCCTCGCTGTTCCGCCATGCTCATGTCCGCCTGCGGCCCGTTGGGGTCTCAAGAAAGGGAAAGGGCACAGCGGAGCGGGGCGTCTGGCCGCCTGGCTGCTTGCCGCTGAAAGCGAGTTTGGGGGATAGGTCGCGTTTTCCCTGCCGTGCTCGGTCATGAAGGGAACGGAGGGTCACGGAGACCCATTCACGGAGTGGGGAGCCGGGGTTCCATCCGGAGGTCAGTGTAAACGGAGCCGCGGGAGTTGGGACAGTGCAGCCCTATCCGCAGGGGGAATTGCTGTCGTCTGCAACATAGAACCTTAGTGAGAGCCTTCAAAAGGCGGGGACCCAGTAGTCAAAGAGGTCTGAGGAAGGGGAGAAGCCGAGGGATTTTGAAAGCCTCGGTAAGGATTTGGCCCAGTCTTGGTCACTTTGGGAAAGTGCGTGTAGCCATCTGGCTTGTCTGAAGATTCCTTGGACATGGGTTTCTGCTTCCCCAGACACGGTAATGTCGGTGCAACAGGCCCGGTTGGTGACAGCACAGACCCTCCCTGTTCAGCTAGGAGGCATCCAGAGCGCGTGTTACCAAAAACCGTGCCTGCTGGCGACTCTGGAGACGTTCGTGGTGCTGGTAGACTTGTACCAGCTTTCGCTGAGGCTATTTCAAGGGAGGCGGTAGGTTCTCGTCATGACGATCTCATGGTAAGTAAAACCTCCCCGAAGGGTAAGAGTTGCGACAGTTCCCACAGTACGTCCCAGGGCCCTTTTTCTTCTGGAAGAGAATTGTGAGTTGGAAGTGATGTCAAGACACTGATGTGGGTGTCTTGACCTTGAACTGCTGTTCCCAGGTATAATCACCATCGTGAAGAGGATGATCAAGGCTGGGTAGGGTCAAAGCCGGAGAAGGGTTTAAATCCTCCCTGGCAGTGCTGCAAAGGCGTGAGAGCCCAGGAGAGGCTGGATGATTATTCAGATTACAATGTTGGAAAGAAAGGAAGCGGGCCTTCTGACGGTTTTTAAGAGGCCCCATATGGGGGGAAAGATGATGCTTACGTGCCGATGGAGGGGGTTTAAAAGCAGGAAGGGGCCAGTGCGTGGTGTGGGAGATTAAATAGGCGCACGATGGGTACTTCCTGTGCAGGCTGGGTCGCTACAGTAACAGGCACAATGGTACTGGGAGTGCAGGGGTGGTGTACGCCTGCGGCACCCTGCCGTATTGATCCAGTTTAACCACTTATAAACTGGCAGTGGTGAGACAGAGTCAGAGTTTTTTTTGTTTTTTGTTGTTTTTTTGAGACAGAGTCTCACTCAAGTCACCCAGGCTGGAATACAATGGCACGATCTCGGCTCACTGCAACCTCTGCCTCCCGGGTTCAAGTGATTCTTCTGTCTCAGCCTCCTGAGTACCTGGGATTACAGGCACCCACCACCATGCCTGGCTAATTTTTGTATTTTTAGTAGATACGGGGTTTCTACATGTTGGCCAGGCTGGTCTTGAACTCCTGACCTCAGGTGATCCACCTGCCTCCACCTCCCAAAGTGTCAGGATTACAGGCGAGAGCCACTGCTCCCAGGCAGAGTCAGCTAAGGCCTCAAATGGGTCAAAGTTAGCCACGTGAGTATCGTTATAACAAGGAGTACATCCCAAAATAACACTAAAAATCAGTACAGTTTCAGTGATATTGTAAGTATGGACAGTGAGGGAAGTAACGTGGTAGCAGGAAGTTGGAGGGGGTTTCCTGTTTAGCAGCACAGAAGGAGACGGTCGTGGGGGGAAGGAGTGTGAGAGGAATAATGAAATTCCAACAGGACAGTTTTACGTGGCTTGGAGTGGCGGATTGTGGACGGCAAAGCCAGCCACGTGGAGGTTTCTCCTCTCACAGTAGCCTGTGAGATGCTGAGGGTGATGCTGTCAAAACAAGAGGGCTGGGAAGTTTTTATATGAGGAATAAAGAGCAAAGCATGGAAGAAAGAAAACAGGAGTCTCATTGTTCTGATTCAAGGAAGGTCACAAAAGTTGTTCCAAGTATAATTATAAAAACCACCTTCAAACAGAAAGCTAGTACAAGCTGAATACTTGCATATGGGTCTTGAAAAATGGGGGTTGGATAAAGAGTAAGAGAATTGGCTGGGTGCAGTGGCTCAGGCCTGTAATCCCAGCACTTTGGTAGGTCAAGGCAGGTGGATTACCTGGGGTTAGGAGTTTGAGACCAGACTGGCCAACATGGTGAAACCCTATCTCTACTAAAGGTATAAAAAAAAAAAATTAGCTGCATGTGGTGGTGCACACCTGTAATACCAGCTACTCGGGAGGCTGAGGCAGGAGAATTGCTTGAACCTGGGAGGCAGAGGTTGCAAGATCTCACCACTGCACTCCAGCCTGGGCGACAAGAGCAAAACTCTGTCTCAAAAAAAAAAAAAAGTAAGTGAATTGAGGATAATCTCAGAAAAGTGGAGGATCTCGAAACCCTTCTGGAGCACGTCAGGAAATGACAAGTGAGGGAAGGAAAGTGGATGATAAAGACAGCAAAGAGCTTACGTGGTATCCTTTGCTTCTGAAGGTTCTGCTATTAATCCAAAGGAAGGAGTTCATATTCAAGTAAAGTGTCACCTGGTTGTTTGCAAAACAAAAATTAGTAGATCTTCCAAGGGCTCAAAGTGTGAGCAGGCTGCAGTTCTGGCGGTGGTGCAGACGGCAAAGGTGGGCCCAAGGGGAGAGTCCCTGCAGTTGAACCGCTGCGGGAGGGACTGGGAGGACTGGAGAGGCTCCAGTCCAGAGGGCCTGAGGGGGTTTCTGTCTTCAGGCAAAGTTTTTAAATATACCCGGTCCCCCAGGCTAATAGGAGGGCTTGTTTCTGATAAGGAAGGGTCAGATTTTGGACAAAATTTGTCCTAGTCTTCAGCAGTGGCCTGGATCATTTGCCCCAGGGAGGCAACAGATTGAGACAGATAATGAGCCTCTGGATCAAGTAATAGGTCTGTTTGTAAAAGGGAGCATCCTGAAGAATTTCAAAAATGAATAAGGTGGGTTGAAACCTGTGGGGTTATTCTAGGTCTCAACAGGGCAATAGGAAGAAGTTACCCAAGATGGCTGAGTTTCTGTAGAGCCTGGTGACCTGAGTTTTCAAGGCTAGACTGGCCCTTGATGACCGAGGGTGGTAAGCAGCATGCAAGTGATACTATATTTGGAAGGTCTCGGGGATTCCTGGAGGAACAGAGGAAATCAAGGCCAGGCCATTGTCTAATCGGAGGGATGGAGGGAGCCCAAATCGAGGAATAACGAGGTCTAAAAGAACCGTAGTTACTTCCGATGCTGTTTCTGTTCGACTGGGGAAGGCTTTAGTCCAGGCTGTGAAAGTGTCTCTAAAGATGAAAAGGTATCTGAATCCCTTACGAGAGGGCATGTGGGGAGAGTCCTCCCCTGAGCAGGTCCTCTCCCTTGAATAGGCTGGAGGAGGGCCAGGGGGTACATTGCACCCTCAGGATTTCATTGACAGCAATTTGGGCAGAATTGAGAAATGTTCCGTTCAGCTGGGGCTAGGTCAGGCTGGTGAAAAAGAGGGTCGATTAAGGCTTGTAAAGTTTCTGCCCCCAGGTGGGTAGCTTGATGGAGATTTCAGAGGATTTTCCATTGTGGAACCTCAGGTAGGAGGATTATTTTCAGAGTTTTGAGGCCATCCCTCAGGAATGAGTGCGACACCCAGTTTTAGTGCCTTCCGTAATGTTGTGGAGTGTGCTGGGGTTTTGGGGTGTCAGGTGAGGAATGAGGGCGCCTGAAGAGGAGCCGAGCAGCCGATTTAGTTTGTTTGTCTACATAATTATCCCCCCGGCAGGATTCAAGTTCTCTTTCTGAGGAGCCTGACAGAGAAGGGTTTTGCTGTTTCTGTTGGGAGACATATGTCTTCCAGTAAGGTTGAAATTTCAGGGGGGTGGTGAATGGGGGTGTCGGGGCTGTGACCTTCCCACAGCTGTGAGGGTGTGCGTCACATGACACACACAGGCTGAGTCAGTGTGTAAGTCACTTGAGCCTTATTCCAGTGCCCGTTTACAGAGCTGTGACAAGGGCTATTCGTTCAGCTTTTTGAGCCAAGGCGGTTCATCTGGGTGTAGGACCTGATTCTGTGACGTTAGTGAGGCTAACTGTAGCACAGCCTGACACTCTCCTTCTAACATGAACTTCCCGCCATCCGTGCACTGAGTGGCATAAGGACTTTTGTGCACAGCGTCCTTTAGATCAGCCCTAGCACTGCATGTGAGATCAGTAGTTTCTACACAAGAATGTCCATGAGAAGTCATAGGTTTTACAGAGTTCGGAAGTTTGCAAAGCAAGTGATTGGTGCTTATGAATTCTATGATCTGAAATCCAATAGAAGGCCTTAGAATTTAGAATATCCAAGACCCGACGGAGGCGGGGTTCAAAACATTAAGGTTTGTCCTAGAGTTAGTATTGAGACTACTTTTACTAAGAGGGCCACTGCTACTAAGGCTCGTAAGCAGGGCGCCGTCCTGGGATACCAAGTAAAGGTTTTGAGAAATATGCTACAGGGCACTTAGAGGGCCAGATCTTGGGCTAAAACTCCCAAAGCGATTCCCCTTCGTTCACGTACATACAAAAAGAAAGGCTTGGTCACACCTGGTAGGGCTGAGGCCAGGGCTGAGAGTAAAGCCTGTTTTAAAGTCTCTAGAGCATGCTTCATATTATCAGTCCACGTGAGATGTTCCTCAGCTCCTTTGAGAGTTTCATAGAAAGGCTTGGCTGTTAATCCAAAGGGAGGAGTCTATCCTCTGCAAACCCGGCCACACCCTCACAGGACCAAAGCTGTTCTTTAGTTCCTGGAGTTGTCACTTTTAAGATCTTATATTTTATATTTTAATTAATTTCATTAATTTATTTTTGAGACTGAGTCTCACTCTGTCGCCCAGGCTAGAGTGCAGTGGCGCGATCTTGGCTCATTGCAAACTCCACCTTCCGGGTTCAAGTGACTCTTCTGCTTCAGCCTCCTGGGTAGCTGGGACTACAGGCACACGCCATCACATCTGGCTAATTTTTTTTTTGTATTTTTAGTAGAGATGGGGTTTCACCATGTTGGCCAGGATGGTCTTGAACTCCTGACCTCAAGTGCTCTGCCCACCTCAGCCTCCTAAAGTGCTGGATTTACGGGCATGAGCCGCTGCACTGGGCCTAAGATAAGATCTTTACAAATGCTAGAGGGTCTTTGTACTTCGAGTTAAGACCCCAAAATTGAATACCCTGTGTGGATATTTTTACCTTAGAAGGAGATACTTTGTACTGATAATCAGCAAGTTTGTTTGGTGCTAATACTGTACTTTGGTCTGTAACAGCTTTGTTAGGACTACCGAATAGCAGGTCATCTACACACTGGAGGAGGCTGCTGTCTGGGAGAAGCAGTGTGGATGGGTGATCTTTAACTAGGGCCCGTCTGAAAGGGGGGCGGCTAATCTCTGGATCCCCAGGGTAGAACTGTCCAAGTTACCTGTTGAGTTATTTAGGTATGTGGGTCTTGCCATTGAAAAGCAAACAAAAATTGGCTGAGTGTAAAGGAAGCCAGAAAAGCACATTCTTGAGATCAAGAACTGTAAAGCAAGCTGCGGTGGAGGGAATCTGTCTGAGAAGCTTGTGAGGCTTTGGGACAGCAGGGCAAGTAGGAATAGCAGCTTCGGTAGGAACCCTTCTAAGGTAGGGGTCTCTGCTTTCTTCACAGCTAAGGTGGCGCGTCGCAAGGTGAGCTGCATGGGCACATGCATCCATGGGTTACACATTTTGGTTATTAGGGGTGTTAGCCCTTCTCATGCTTCTGGTTTCAAGGGGTATTGGGGGGTTCTGGGGAAGTTACTGGGATTTTTAAGCCGAGTGATGACAGGAGCAGATGATACTGAACGGCCAGCAATAGAAGTTTCCCAAACCTCAACTGGCACGTGTTTTAGAAAGTGAGGTTCTGAGAGAGATCCAAGATGGCGGATTAGCAACAGCTCAGGAATGTAGCTCCCAGTGAAAGCGCAGAGAACGAGTGGACACCGCACTTTCCGACGAATTTTTGTTGTCCACAGACGGGAGATTCCCGGCAGAGGAGCCACACGGGTCGCCAGCACGACTCTTTTGGCTGGTGCGGCTGTTTTGCTGGTGCCCCAGCGCGGCGCTTCCTGGTGCGGAGTATGTGGGACGGACGGGCTCGGCTGGTCCCATCCCCACAAGGAAAACAGCAATTGGAAGCGCTGAGGACTGAGAGTTTCACAGCAAGCACAGCGAACCCAGGAAGGTCTGGCTCTGAGGGGAACGGGCATCCGCCAAAGGAAAACTGAGAGACTGAAAAACTTCATCACCGGGCGGAAAGAGATCCAAGATGGCCACGTAGCAGCAGCTCGGGATTGTAGCTCCCAGTGAAAGCGCAGAAAGCGAGTGGATGCCGCAATTGCAGACGAATTTTTGATGCCCACAGACTGGGAGATTCCCAGCAAAGGAGCCACACGGGTCGCCAGCGTGACTCTTTTGGCTGGCGCAGCGCTTCTCGGTGCAGATTGTACCGGACTGGGTGCCCTTTTAGTCGGGCTCGGCCGGTCCCATCCCCACAAGGAGAACAGCAATTGGAAGCGCTGAGGACTGAGAACAAGCACAGCTGAACCCGGGAAGGCCCAGCTCTGTGGGGAAAGGGCGCCCCCCGAAGGAGAACTAAGAAACAGAAAAAACTTCACCAACAAGCCGGACGTCCACTCAGAGACCCAATCTGAAAATCGGCAATTACAAAGGTGACAGGTGGATAAATCCACAAAAATGGGAAGAAACCAGTGCAAAAAGGCTGAGAACACCCGAAATCAGAATGCCTCTCCTCCTACCGGGGATCACAGCTCCTCATCAGCAAGAGAACAAGGCTTGACGGAGGATGAGTGTGATGAACTCACAGAATTAGGCTTCAGAAGGTGGATAATAAGAAACTTCTGTGAACTAAAAGAACATGTTCTAACCCAATGCAAAGAAACTAAGAACGTTGAAAGAAGATTTAATGAAATGTTAACGAGAATGGACAACTTAGAAAAGAATATAAGTGAATTGATGGAGCTGAAAAACACAACACGAGAACTTCGCGAAGCATGCACAAGTTTCAACAGCCGAATTGACCAAGCAGAAGAAAGGATATCAGAGGTCGAAGATCAACTCAGTGAAATAAAACGAGAAGGCAAGATGACAGAAAAAAGGATAGAAAGGAATGAACAAAGTCTCCAAGAAATATGGGACTATGTGAAAAGACCTAATCTACGTTTGATAGGTGTACCTGAATGAGACGAAGAGAACGAATCCAAGCTGGAAAATACTCTTCAGGATATTATCCAGGAAAACTTCCCCAATCTAGCAAGGCAGGCCAATATTCAAGTCCAGGAAATACAGAGAACACCACAAAGATATTCCTCAAGAAGAGCAACCCCAAGGCACATAATCGTCAGATTCACCAGGGTTGAAATGAAGGAGAAAATGCTAAGGG
>PVKP010030124.1:0-28255 GCA_004027715.1 Plecturocebus donacophilus
GGGTGTGGTGGCTCATGCCTGTAATCCCAGCACTTTGGGAGGCCAAGGCGGGCAGATCACCTGAGATCAGGCGTTTGAAACCAACCTGGCCAACATGGTGAAACCCTTTCTCTACTATAAATACAAAAAAAATTAGCAGGGCATGGTGGTGTGTGCCTGTAATCCCAGCTGCTAGGGACGCTAAGGCAGGAGAATCTGGAACCCAGGAGGCGGAGGTTGTAGTGAGCTGAGATTGTGCCATTGTAGTCTAGCCTGGGCGGCAGAGCATGACTCTGTCTTAAAAATAATAATAATTTTACATATATATATATATATATGAAGTATGCCTACATGATACATGTACCCAAAAATGTTGAGTTGATAAGGATACAGAAATCAAAATCTGAATCCCTGGAGAACAACTTTCTTCTTTTTAACAGTTTCATTGCATTATGTCATACAGATGTTACATAGTTAAGTTTAATCACTTTCCTCAATGGACATTTTGTATTGCTCTTTAACATTCATATGGTAGTTTCAGTGGAAATTAAAAACTGCAGAAAATTTTGAGAATTTCCTTTTTAAAATTTGTATTAGGATAAAACAAACTTCAGAGTTTTTTAAACTTTGTGTTGAAAATTTGTGCCTGTGATAAAAAATGATCTGTCATAGTATTTAAGTAAAGTGAATATTTACATAGTTTTTAGTTAATTTTGTGTCTTTCTAAAAGGAGGTACTGTTGCAGGTTTATTATTTAACTTTGCCTACGAAAATAAAATCTTAAAATTGTGTTTGCATAGAATCCTTCAGTTCCCCAGACCAGTTAAATTGGAAGATCTGAAATCTAAAGCTAAAATTGCCTTTGGACAGCCTATGGATCTACATTATACCAATAACGAGGTAAACATGTACTGTTTTACGTTAGTAGATCTTATCTTGAAAAGTAATGTGTTCATTTAAGAGACTGCTTTTAAGACTTGTGTTTTATTTAGGGATTGATAAATATGGTATGTCAGAAGAAAACATCATAAGTAAATTTTAACTGACTAAAATGGATTTATTTCATTATGGAAAATAATAGAGGGTGCAACTATGCAAATAATTGAATGAGGGTTTATTAGAGGGGAAATATATGTATTACCTGGAATTTTGTTGCTTATTTATGTTTTGTTATATTTTGTGTACTTTATTGATGAACTGTCTTTTCCTCTCATACTGTACTCTTGGCTACAGATGACAGAGCTTTGGTAGTTAAGCAGTTGAGTTTAAACTTAAAGGATTATTTTAGTGTTGGTTAGGGATCAATTAGATTATTATGTTTGAGAATCAGTACATATGATCTTAAACGCTTGCCCTAGCAGTGAGGAGCTCTGCGTTGTGGAGAAACCCTTTTTAATGTTCTGTAAACTTAGGATTGGATTCAATGATCTCTGAAGTTTCTTTTAGTTCTTGAGATTTTATGAGATATCAGGGTCTTGTGATCTTAAAATTTATAGGACAATATAGTTAATAATTAGTAATTAGGTGAATTTGTTTTTTATATTCAGAAAATATGTGTTAATTTTTTAGACATAATGCTGTAATTTATAAGTTACAGCATCTCATGGAGTAGACCTTATAGACTTGTGGTACAAGCAAACCATTAATAAATGAGTTGTTTCAATATACGAAGTTCTTTGAAAGAAATGTATAAAGTATCATGATGAAGAATAAAGGGCAGAACACGATGACTCATGCCTATAATTGTAGCACTTGGGGAGGTCAAAGCAGGGGGATCACCTGAGGCCAGGAGTTCAAGACTAGTCTGGGCAACATAGCAAGATGCCATCTCTGCAAAAAAGTAAAATTATCTGAGTGTGATGGCATACATCTGTAGTCCCAGCTACTTGGGCGGCTGAGGCAGGGGGATCTGAGGTGGGAGGTTAGCTTGAGCCCAGGAATTTGAGGGTACAGTGAGCTGTGATTGCACCGCTGCACTCCAGCCTGTGTGACAGCTGTTTGAACAAAAAAGAATAAATTTTTAAAAAATGTCTTGAACTTGAATCATTATCCTATAGGATGATTCTAGGGGAACCTTGGCATATCTTGTTTTCTTTTTTCTCAAATTGTATTATTGAAAACTTTCAAAACTTTCAAATGCTAAGATACATTAACACATAATGTATACATATTATTGTCTTTATCTAATAGCCTAGTAGGTCTATCAAGAAAAATGAGATTAGTGTGACATAATTTGTTCATATTACACACTATGCCAGCTCCTAAGAATTGCTGTTTTTTTTTAATGATTTCTCCCAGTTTGCTATGTAATTTTTTTCTGGGGTTTACTTGAGGATTGACATCAAGCTAACTTGATTTTTTTTTTTTTTTTTTTTTTGAGATGAGGTTTCACTCTGTTACCCAAGTTGGAATGCAGTAGCCCTATCTCACCTCACTGCAACCTTCACCTCCCAGGGCTCACACGATCCTCCCACCTCAGCCTCCTGAGTAGCTGGGACTACAGGAGGGTGCCACTGCACCTGGATAATTTTTGTATTTTTGGTAGAGATGGGGTTTCATCATGTTGCCCAGGCTGGTCTCGAACTCCTGAGCTCAGGTGATCCACCTGCCTCGGCCACCCAAAGTGCTGGGATTACAGACGTGAGTCACCATGCCCGGCCTGATCTGTATTTTTAAGAACCCTTTCCCATTTTCTAAAAATTGGAAAATTGCTCTATTTTTAGTTTATTTTTCTCATGCTTCCTGAAGGACTTCTGTGAGTGGTTCTGCCATTATATTTTGGTGGCCTACTGGCAAGAATGTGGTAGAGGTGGCATTAGGATAAGATTACGTTTAAGATTTCTTGTAACCCTGAGATTCTGTGAGTGAACTATGTCCTGATTCATATCTTGACATATTGTCCCAAACCAAATGGATGATCTTGGACATTGGGGGTACTAAGGAAAATCTTACTAGTTTTACGGACATGTGGATGAGCAAAAAAATCATTTTTACTGCATGCTATTCCACTTCTATAAATATTTTTTTCTAGTGTAATATTAACTTCTCTGTTCAAAATGAACTATTACTCTGTAAACTTCTAGTTGGCAGAATTGAAATGTTACGGAAATTTAAGCTGGAAATAAAAGCTGGGGTTGTTAGGATTTGTTAGTTTGGCCTCTCTAATAAGGTGTGTAGGGTGTGTTTGTGTGTGTGTGTGTGTGTGTGTGGTCATGGGGGTTGTATGTTGTCATGAGGGTTGGGTGTGGAGGTGTTCAGGCCAAGTTAGGATTTTCTAAGATCATTTCCCTTTTAGATCCATTTTAGATGAGTAGAGCAGGAATTTTTTGTTTCATTTTGTTTTGTTTGTTTGTTTTTGGTTTTTTTTGAGACAGTATCTTGTCCTGTTGCCCAGGCTGGAGTGCAGTGGCACAATCATGGCTCACTGCAGCCTCAACTTCTCCAGCTCAATCAGGTTTCCCCCTTCAGCCTCCTAAGTAGCTGGGACTGCAGGCATGCACTACCACACCTTGTTAATTTTTGTATTTTTTGTAGAGATGCAGTTTCACCATGTTGCCCAGGCTGGTCTTGAACTCCTGGGCTTAAGCAGTCTGCATACCTCAGCCTCCCAGAGTGCTGAGGTTATAGGCATGAGCCACTGCGTCCGGCCTGGAGAACCTTTTAATGGCTCTCTTCATACTTCACTATGTAAAGTCAGGAAGATAATTCAGTTCTTTCAGATTTCAGTTAATATGTTCTTGAACTCAATTTTAAGTTTCCTTTCTAGAAAGGATTTATATCAACAAACAACTGATTTATCAAAAAGAAGCCAGAGGGAGATCGATTTCATGAATGAGAAGGAAGTGAATTCACGAAGCAAGGAAACATTCTCTGGTTTATTTAGTATAATGTAGATAACTTGGGACTTGTTCTTGACTCAGTCCTCATTTTACGGTTTGTAGTAGGTGACCTTAGAACATAGGCAGGATCACATTAAGTCTGTAGGCAATGCCTAAGCTGCTGCACCAGGCGCTCCTCCAGGATGTTACATTTTACAGCAGCAAACTGAAGAAGAGCAGAATCATTTATGTTCCTTTTTTTTGTTGTTCTATCATTTGACTTAGTGGCTTTTCCCCTCAAAAAGTAGCAGTACCTTGGAGAAGTAAACAATCCAGTTATAAATGTATGGTAAAAGTAGGTGTTCAGATTTTCCCCTCAGATGGAAAATTGGTAGAACAGTCTTTATCATTGCTTTAAAATTTTCCAGTGCTTAAAAAGTAATAGACTATTGGAAGATAGAAGCAAGATACACCAATATGTTTCATAATTGGTGAGAAATGGAAATGTATGTAAGTAGATAGGTAGATCAGGCTCCTTCTATGATACCAAACAGTTAATAATTGTATTTTATTAGAAAAAAATTCTCATAGAGCAAAAAGAGCCCAGTTAGTAACTTATAGTAAAACAAAATTAGCTACAAACAATATGTTTTAAGTGCAGAGTAAGTGCAAGTAGATTGTCTGATGGGATACACATGAATCCTTCTTATATTCATGTCTGGCAGCCTTTCTTAAAGCAAGGACTTTTTTGGCCAGGCACAGTGGCTCACGCCTATAATCCCAGCACTTTGGAAGGCCCAAACAAGCAGATCATTTGAGGTCAGGAATTTGGCAACATGGTGAAACCATGTCCTTCGCTAAAATAGAAAAATTAGCCGCTTGTGGTGGTGCATGCCTGCAATCCCAGCTACTGGGGAGGCTGAGGCAGGAGACTCACTTAAACCCAGGAGGCAGGTTGCAGTGTGCTGAGATTGCCACTGTACTCCACCCTGGGTGACAGTGAGACTCCATCTCAAAACAAAAAAACCAGAACCCCAGGGACTTTTTTCATAAAGAAGTCTGCAGAATGAACACACACCATGCCAGCTTGTGGGTTTGGGTTCAGATTGAGCTTTTACCACTGATATTTATTAAACAGCATTTATCATGTGTCTGTTCTTTGCTCATTTCTGGTGTAGGGGGTTCTTGTCCTCAAAGAATACTGTAGAAGACCCCAAACTAATTCAGCCTTACATTTGAATGGCTCATATATTGTGCTAAGTAGAACCAATTAACAAGTGCAGAATATGTCCACTTGTTTTTATTCTGTCCCTCCTTCAGTGAAATGGAATTTACTTTTTAAAAAAGTAACAGATACTTTTATTTTCTTAAATTGTATGAATTATCCTTTTTCTCATAGAACTCTTAGGTGCTTTTTCCTCTATAACATCTGCTGCATGAGAGGACTAATGAAAGCAGATTCTACATTCAGGTTTACTATGGAATGGTTAACTCATTAGTTTATTGTTTTAGGGTATAGTAGTCAGGTCACCAGGCTCAGAGAGAAGAACCCCAGGTGGGCTGTAGATTGCAGATATGTTACTAGCGGTACCCCTCCATAGCAGCTGTCCCCCATGACAGGTGCTCAGGATGTTGGTATGTGGAAGAGCACACCAGCTGAGAGTATAAATTTATGGTTACTATTGAAAAAAGAAATGAGTTTCGTCTACACAGAAGAAAAATAGTACCTTTATTTCATATGGTGTTTGTCTGTACTCCTATTTATGCTGTTTAGGGGTGAATATACTATAACTTAAATTTAGCAGCATTATGGAAATATTCTAGAAAATTAATCTTTAAACATTATTTTCTAGAAGAATGTAATGATTAATAAAGCAAAATTTAAAAACATCCATGTTCATTCTAAGATTTTAGTGATGGTAGAATGAGGAGAGCAAAGCAATCTGCACATACACATTTTAGACTTTCATCACAGTAACAAATTGAAGAGCAAGGTATTTTGACATTTGTAATTCCTTAGTAGTGGAGATGCTAGTGGAAGAACTTGACCTGGTGAGATAGCTGAATGATTCCTTTTGTTTGTTTTTAGTTGGTAATTCCATTAACTACTCAAGATGTCTTGGACAAAGCTGTGGAACTGCTGGATCGTAGTATTCATATGAAGAGCCTCAAGATATTACTTGTAATAAATGGAAGTACACAGGTATGACTTGGGATATTTTTTTCAGTAGGAATTATAGGACTTATGCTTATAAAAGTTAATATATGAAGCATAGTTATATTCTGTAACCATTGTAATATTTTCATTATGATTAAATGTAAACTTACATCCTTTACTTACTATACTTTAATATCCTTGCTCCTCAAAACCACATAGTCATAGTTATAAATAAGTATAATATATTGTACATATGAAGCTAATAGAAGCTGACAACTTAGGAAGAATTATGTTAGAATTAAAATTTCAGAGAGAGAGGATTTGATTAAGGCCCACAAACAATATAAAATAGTTTGTACTTGGTAAGGGAGAGGATTCTTTTTAAAGCCCCAGGGAGGAAGAATAACATTAATTGTCTTTTCTCCTTTGTAGGCTACTAATTTAGAACCACTGCCATCACTAGAAGATTTGGACAATACAGTATCGGTAGCAGAGAGGAAAAAACGGCTCTCTATAATAGGTAAGAAAGAAAACTAGTGTCTGAATTACGAAATGAGTGATTTCTGTTTCTTCTCTATGCTTTAATGTAGTGCAGCACCTAAACATATTTGTGATAAATAATATTATTTTTCTATACTTCCTGTAATTTATCTAAATTAAATACATTCTAGTATTTGATGTTCCTTGGAAACTCAAGTTTACAGGATTAGTAATGTCCAGTTTAGATTCTTTGTTTATATGCTCAGGGTATTTTAATGTTAACAAATTCAAATAAAACTTTAAATAGGTTGTAGGCTGGGCAAGGTGGCTCACACCTGTAATCCCAGCACTTTAGAAGTCCAAGGCAGGTGGATCACAAGGTCAAGAGATTGAGACCATCATGGCCAACATGGTGAAACCCCAACTCTATTAAAAATACAAAAATTAGTTGGGTGTGGTGGCATGCCTGTAGTCCTAGCTACTTGGGAGGAGAATGGCTTGAATGCAGGAGAATGGCTTGAACCCAGGAGGCGGAGGTTGCAGTGAGCGGAGATCACTGCACTCCAACCTGGCAACAGAGTGAGACTCCATCTCAAAAAAAAAAAAAAAAAAGAGGTTTTAATTGTACAAATAGAATGGAGGAAAATAAATAAAAGAATGAATTATAATATATTAAAATTAATAGACTAGATTATAAATTCGCAAGCCTTTCTCTAGGGTTTTAGTGATTGCTAAGAATGCTATCGAAATAAAGATACTAAGGAGTTTTATATTATGCTTTATTATTACTTTATTAGTATTCATTTTCATTTGCCATTAATATATTATTATAATTAAGTTTATGATATAAAGAAATAAGGCTACTGCATGCTGTTTTTTAAGGACGCTTTATTCATGCACCATGAGATGGGCACAGGTACTCTAAACTCCCCAGTTCTGTCTGTTCTTCAGTTTGTATAAAACATTAATAATCTACATTTTTATTTAATAAAAGCATTACATTATTTCAAAAAACTTCTGGTATAAATGTTCTTATACAAGTGAGCATGGCCATTAAAGACAGTGAGAAAACATGTATGGGGGCGGATTTAAAAGAGAAAAGTTTAAGAGGAGGAGCAACAGGAGGAATAGGAAGGAACAGGAGGAAGCAGGAGAATGGGTCAAAGTAAATGTGGTTGGGAACCTAAAAAAGACTAGTAACAGAAGAGGATTGTTGATAATGAAGGAAAAACTTGAATTGGCATGTGAACCACCAAAAAAATATACATTAGTCATGTTTTCTTTTGGTTCCCAGAAGAAGCTATTTTATGACCATTCTCTTCTAAGTGTCTGTCTTACTTAAGTCCTACTTTGGGTTTCAGGAATGCAGAAATTCGAGCAGCAGAGATGATACACAAACAAAATACAAATGGCTTGTCCTTTTCATTCAGATATATTTTGATATAATTTTAAAATTTAGTGAAAGAACATTTGAAATACCCAAACTCAAATACCAGCTCTCTGATAAACCTGAGACCAGTAAATGTGTCTTCATCTTTAAATCATGGGATTGTTGTAGCAATAAATTGAGAGAACACTTGTACATTTTACTTTATAAACTAGAAAGCATGAATACTATGCATTGTACGTTTCTTTCTTTATCCCCATGTCTTATCTCACATTATAGTACTTGTCATTTTAAAGAAAAAAAATTACTAATTATTTTATTTCATTTTTTGAGACAGACTCTCACTCTGTCACCCAGGCTGGAGTACAGTGGTACAACTTGACTCCCTGCAACTTCTGCCTCTTGAGTTCAAGCAATTCTCCTGCCTCAGCCTCTTGAATAACTGAGATTATAGGCACCTGCTATCATACTTGGCTAATTTTTATATTTTTAGTAGAGATCGGGTTTCACCATGTTGACCAGGCTGGTCTCAAACTGCTGACCTCAGGTGATCCGCCCACCTCAGCCTCCCAAAGTGCTGAGATTTACTTTAGTTGCATTCAGCAGAACTAAATGCACTAGTTAAATTGACATTTTAAATATATTTTAAATTAAAATTACATTGACTTTCTTATTCTAATAAATATTCTTGTTTGACGTCAGCTCCAGCATAAGAAGAAATTGAAAATTGTTAAGTATAATAGAGTTAGTGGTCTTTGGCTGGGTGCTGTGGCTCACACCTGTAATCCCAGCACCAAGGCGGATGGATCACAAGGTCAGGAGTTCGACCACCAGCCAGGCCAAGATGGGAAACCCCATCTCTACTATAAAACACACACACACACACACAGACACACACACACACACACACACACACACCCACCCACCCACCCACCCACCCACCCACCACACTAGCTGAGCATGGTCGCATGTGTTTGTAGTCCCAGCTACTCTGGAGGCTGAGGCAGGAGAATCACCTGAGCCCAGGAGGTGGAGGTTGCAGTGAGCTGAGATCGTGTCACTGCACTCCAGCCTGGGCAACAGAGTGAGACTCTGTCTCAAAAAAAAAAAAAAGAAAAATAATTAGTGGTCTTTTATTGGCACTGCTTTAAACTTGGATTGGCTTTGCTAGATATGACCATTATCTTTTTTTCTTATCTGTTGGCCGCTATTCTCTTTGTTTTTATAAAAGGGAGATAGAGGAAATACTCCTTTAGGTTAGGAGACTGTGCTGATAAACAGATCTCAATCAAGAGTGCATTGGCATATGCATTACTGAAAAAAATGGGTTGTCGAGTAGGCAGACGAAATTTTCATGCCTTTTTTATTGTAAACCCTGTCTCCTTTTATTAATTGATTATATTGGTCTTCTTTTGTAAGCACAGGTATATGGAAGGAATAAAAATACTGGGAACCAATATTATTGTGGCTATAGTTGTTATGAAGCCTAAATCAATCCTGACTCAGATTAAGCCCCTAATCATTTTACAGACAAGTGTAGACAGTACTCTCCTTTATGCACATGTCTTGGTAATCATTTTGCTCTCTTTCTCCCTATCCCACTAACAGATGCTTGCATATACTCACAGTGACCCCTTTACATAAGGCTAAAACCTTTTTTGCTTTAAATTGGACCAGAACATAGTTGTTCACTTTCCCATATCTGTTTTATAATTTAATTTCAAAAAACTTTGAGGAAATGTAAGACACTGTACTAATAAATATAGCATCATTTCCACAGAACCAAGTAAAATAAAGTGGGTTATTGTCTCATAAGAAATGTGATTACTTGAATAAACTATCTTAATGCCAGAAATCTATAGTGTACTATCATCCCATCAGCAGTCAGAATACCATACTACCTATTGGGTATAAATGAAAATTATGGTAAGGTTAATAACTATGGAAGGGTGCGAATGGGTATAAAACCATTCGAAGATTTACAAATGAATGTTCTGATAAGTGTTAATAAAAGTTGAATTTTTGTTTGCTAAAATTATTGATATAATTCAGAAATATAGCCTATTTAAAACAAAATTTGATTTCCTTGCCTATAGTTATAAATTACATTATTTTTCTTCCTTGAGGTCCTACTAGTAGAGATAGAAGTTCTCCTCCCCCAGGATACATTCCAGATGAATTACACCAGGTTGCCCGGAATGGGTCATTCACTAGTATCAACAGTGAAGGAGAGTTCATTCCAGAGAGCATGGACCAAGTAAGCAAAAGTTTGATTTTTTAAAATTTAATTAAAAGAGATGTTGTCAGGGTCAGTGTGATTGGTAGGTAACTGGGGGATGTGTGTGTATATTATCTCTTCTGTAATCACGTATCTTCATAACTGAACAAAATAGAAAAAATACCCATTAATTTACATGTGCCTGTATAAAGAAAGCTGGAATACAGCTGGTTTTCTTATGTTGCTCAATAAGTGAATGAATGACAGTGAGTGGATGATAATGCATTTGCTTTATAATCCTGTGATTAACATCCAGATTTTTTAAAAAATTTGAAAGATAGAGTGAAACTACAAATATTTAACTTTGTGAAACTGAGGTTTGTGAACTTTCTGAAACATTTAAAAAATACTTCAGTTTGGTAGTATTAAAATGTTTTCATGGAGTTGCTGTTATTTCCTTAACATTGCATTGCACTGTATGTTCACACTATTGTGATAGTTTACATTTTCTAATAATGTAACAATCATAGTGCCATTAGTTTTTGTTTGGGTGGGGCCATGTTCAGATTTCAGTAACCAAAATAATGTGAAATATTTTCGCTTTTAATTATTTAGTCAATAGTCTATAGAGAAAGAATATTTTTTTCTTAGGAAATTTTGAAGTCTTGGCTTGCTTACAAGGGACATTTGAAAACGAGTAACTCTGGAGAGTGACCACTATTGATTATGGAATTGTTCTAAAATTGTGGTGAGTGAGGGTTGCACAGCTCTCAGTATTCTAAAAGCCTTGACTTGCATAGTTTAAATGGATGCATTTTATGTTACATGAAGTATGTCTCATTAAGGCAGGTTTTTTTAATGAGTAACTTTTGGTTATATCAAATTGAATCATGGTAGAACTCCTTTTTTTCCTAGATGCTGGATCCATTATCTTTAAGCAGTCCTGAAAATTCTGGCTCAGGAAGTTGTCCATCACTTGATAGTCCTTTGGATGGGTAATGTTTATCGTAGTTTTGGGGGGTTTTGTTTGTTTATTTAAGACATAGTTTTGCTGTCACTCATGCTGGAGCAAATGACGTGAACATGGTTTACTGCAGCCTTGACCTCCTGGGCTCGATCAGTCCTCCCACCTCCGACTTCCGAGGAGCTAGAACCACAGGCATTTGCTACTAATATCACATCTGGCTAAATTGTTTGTACTATTTATGGAGATAGGGTCTCACTTTGTTACCTAGGCTGATCTTGGACTCCTGGGCTCAAGCAAACCTCCTGCCTTGGCCTCCTAAAGGACTGGGATTACACGTATGAGTCACCGTGCTCAGCTTATTGTAGTTTATATTTTTTAATAGATATGGGTAAATATTCATACAGATAGCATGTTGGATTATCAGTAACTTTTGTGTGCTACATTCAGAGAAAAATAATTGGTACTTGTGTATAATAATGGCAGGTGAATTTTTGCACAGTGTGGATAAAGCCCTTCTTGGGACTCTGTTAATTAAAATGATATCTGATTATAATAGTTTGAATATTCCTCCTTGACAGAATTGCGTGTTTGACGGCAAATCAAACTTAGAATTTATGTACATTTACATTTAAAACTGTGTTCATGAAAATGCTATCAACTTTTACATTAATATGTTGGTTTTGGAGATTTCCTGTTATTTCAGGGTTATGTTCATTCTGGCACCAAATTAGAAATAATTTCAATTCTTGGTAATTGTAGCCCACTGTACCACATTGGTACATGTAGTCAAAAATTCAAGTACTTTTGTCATTTCAAAAATCTAAGTACTTTTGTGAAGAAGCTGTTCAGGATTATGAGCAGGATGAAGTTGCAAAATGTGAAGTTTTTGTTACAAGTGCTCCCCCTACTGGTCTTAATAGGATAGTATTCTTGGTAGTCACCCTGTAGCACAGTCAGTTTAATCCTCTCTGGAATTGCTTTATGAAAGCAAATTCTGAAAAGATAACTTGAGGTAGTAGATAATACTACCTCAAGGTAGACATTTAGGAAATTCAGGGAAGTAGTAATGAGAAAGCTATATATTTGAGTACTCACCATTTGCAGTCATGGACACTTTACTTATATACACTTAATTAGTTGGAAATTATCTTTTTGTTGATGCAGAAAGGTGATTTCCCAAGGTTACATAGTTAAGTGGTAGAGCTCGGACTGAAACAGTGCTTAGAAACACCTGTGATTCCAAAATGTTCTTCCACTGTACTGTAAAGTTAATTTTAAAAGCCAGGCTCTTTGCCTACATGTACCAAGTTAGTGTAGTTTCTCTTTTTCAGTTATGCTAACCTTTCAGAGTGAGCTCCTTTACACACACACATACAAAGAGGCACAGATAAATACGGATATTGCTTAAAAAATTTTTTTTAAATGTCTTAACATACTTTCTCTAAACTTAATGTTACATTTTCTCTTTATAGAGACAGCTGTCCAAAATCACGAATGCCTAGGGCACAGAGCTACCCAGATAATCATCAGGAATTTTCAGGTTAGACTTTATAAATTCTAAATGTTTAAATGTTTATGTGACTGGATAATGTTTTGGCTGAAAGGGAGAGGGAATATTTTTGAAAAGTCAAATAAAAATTTATAAATGTGCTTTTCATCGTTAGAAATATTTAACTATTTTTTTAAAATAAAAGATAACCATCTTATATGTCTTAACAGACTATGATAACCCTATCTTTGAGAAATTTGGGAAAGGAGGAACATACCCAAGAAGGTATCATGTTTCATATCATCACCAAGAGTATAATGATGGTAAGTTTCTAGCAATTAGACCGTAAGAACAGTTAAAGATCTCAGCAATAAAAATAAATACGGAATTTTTAAAAATCTTGTATCTATGTAATACCATTAGAAAAATGTGAGGAAATTGTGTTATAACAAAAGTATAATTGGCATTTTGGCTTTATGTCAACTTATAAGACTTGCCTATCCCTTAAAAGGAGTAAATTTTTGTTTTAAAAGACAAGGTCTTTGTTGCCCAGGCTTGAGTTCTGTGGCATGATCATAGCTCACTGTAACTCCAAATTCCTGGGCTCAAGTGATCTTCCTGCCTCAGCTTTCTGAGTTCAGGTGTGTGCCATTACAGGCATTTGCCATCACACCCAGCTAAATTAAAAAAATTTTTTGTAGAGACAGTGTCTCACCATGTTGCCCAGGCTGGTCTTGAAGTGTTGAGTTCAAGCAGTCCTCCTGCGTCAGCCTCCCAAAGTGCTGGAATTACAGATGTGAGCCACTGCACCTGGCCAAAAAGGAGTAATTTTCCTTTTTTTTTTTTTTCTTCGAGACAGAGTCTCACTCTGTCTCCCAGGCTGGAGTGCAGTGGCATGATCTCTGCTCATTGCAACCTCCACCTCTTGGGTTCAAGCGATTCTCGTGCCTCAGCCTCCCAAGTAGCTAGGATTACAGGTGCATGCCACCACGCCTGGCTAATTTTTTTTTTTTTTTTTTTTTTTTTTGAGACAGAGTCTCGCTCTTTCTTCCAGGGCAGAGTGCAGTGGCACCAGAGTGCAGTGGGTTCAAGGGATTCTCCTGCTTCAGCCTCTCGAGTAGCTGGGATTATAGGCACTCGCCACCACACCCAGCTAATTTTTGTATTTTTAGTAGAGGCAGGGTTTCGCCACGTTGGCCAGGCTGGTCTCAAACTCCTGATCTCTGGTAATCCACCTGCTTTGGCCTCCCAGAGTGCTAGGATTTCAGGCGTGAGTCACCATGCCCGGCCTAATTTTTGTATTTTTAGTAGAGATGGGATTTCGCCATGTTGCTCAGGCTGGTCTCAAACTCCTGGGCTCAAGTGATCTGCCTGCCTTGGCCTCCCAGAGTGCTGGGATTACAGGCATGAGCCACTGTGCCTGTACAAAAAGAATAATTTTTAAATGATATTAGAAAATTACTCCTTGATGATAAGATTGATACTTACATCATTCCTTTAAGAAAGGCAGTTACTGGCCAGGTGCAGTGGCTCACACCTGTAACCCCAACACTTTGAGAGACCAAGGTGGGTGGATCACCTGAGGTCAGGAGTTGGAAACCAGCAGGGCCAACATGCTGAAACTCCGTCTCTACTAAAAATACAAAAAATTAGCCAGGCGTGGTGGCAGGTGCCTGTAATACCAGCTACTCAGGAGGCTGAGGCAGGAGAATCACTTGAATCCGGGAGGGTGGAGATTGCAGTGAGCCAAGATTGCATCACTGCACTCCAGCCTGGGCAACAAGAGAGAAACTCCATCTCAAACAAAAAGAAAAAAATTACTACCTGTAAACTTTTGAATCTTTGTTTTAGATTTTAAAATCACTATTGGAAATGAGAATAAATTTTTTTCTTTATCCAGAAGTGAGGAGGTTCTTTTTTATGATTTGTGTGTGTATGTATGTGTGTGCACACTCATATATGGTTTATCATAAGAGATTATTTGAATTCCTATTCAGATCCCAATTATTTTTTTCCACCCAATCACTGCTATTTCATTTTCTTAGCCTAATCACAGGACAAATTTCTATTCTCTACATTACACATTTTAAACACTCTAAAAATATAACATATTAATAAAAGGTATAAGGTCATTCTCTTTTCATTTTGTAGGTCGTAAAACTTTTCCAAGAGCTAGAAGGACCCAGGGGACCAGCTTCCGGTCTCCTGTGAGTTTCAGTCCTACCGATCACTCCTTAAGCACTAGTAGTGGAAGCAGTATCTTTACCCCAGAGTATGATGATAGTCGAATAAGAAGGAGGGGAAGTGACATAGACAATCCTACTCTGACCGTAATGGACATCAGCCCACCCAGCCGTTGTAAGTAATAGAACATGGCATAGTGAAATGTAGAGCAGAACTTTTGTAGAATTTTATAGTATTAAAAGGAATAAATACTGAGTTTTTGGAATCAGATGAACTACTCAAAAAATGTAATAATCGTGTTTCTGAAGGTGGTTGGAATGTCAGGTATAAGCATGGTATCACTGCTAATTACTTTAGATAATTCTGTTCTTCACTTGCATTAGCAAAATTATTACCAACTAGTCATTTTTTATCCATTCATTCCACATATCCTTGTTGTGTGTACCACTGAGATTTCAAACATAACCTCTAAGACATAATCTAATGGGGTAGATGATATATGGAAAAATAATTAGCATTTAAATGTTAGTTGAATTCACCAGTTGAGGAGATAATATGCAAGAGGCCATAACATAGTCTAAAAATGGGGAATAGTTCAATTTTGGGCTGATATGGGGGTTATCTTACTTGAAATAGTGGGAACAGGCCTATAGTGGTAACTCAGTTCGGGTTGCAAAGTATTCAGACCTTATTGTGTAAGTAATGCATGCAAAGATTCATGCTCAAAGATGTTTATTTTAGTACTACTCTGAATTCTTCTTTTTTTTGTGCTGTGTCATAATTTACTTTTATATCCATATTGACCCCATGCTATATTGTGTTACTTTTGCTTTAGACAGATATCTTTTGAAGTGATTAAAAAATAAGAGAAAAATGTCTCTTATATATATCTTCAGTCTATTCATTTTTATAGATCTTTGTATAGATACAAAAATCTATATAAACAAAGACAGTTCCAAGATCTATTGGGTATCAAATTCCTTCTGCCTGAAAAACTGCATTTTAACCTTTCTTATAATATAGGTTTGCTGGTAATAAGTTCATTCAACTTTTGTTTGTTTGAAAAAAGTCTTTATTTCTCCTTCATTTTTGAGACAGGGTCTTACTCTGTCACCCAGGCGTGGTGCAATCTCAATTCATTGCACCCTCTGCCTCCTGGGCTCAAGTGATCCTCCCACCTCAGACTCCCAAGTAGCTGGCACTACAGGCATGCACCACCATGCCCAGCCAATTTTTGTATTGTAGAGACAAGGTTTTGCTGTATTGCCCAGGCTGGTCTTAAACTCCTGGGCTCAAGCTAATCTACCCGCCTCAACCTCCCAAAGTGCTGGGATTACAGTTGTGAGCCACTGCACCTGGCCTTTCTTGCACTTTTACAGCTATCGTCCTATTGTCTTCTGGCTTATATACTTCCTGAAGAGAAATCTGCTGTAATTCTTACCTTTGTTCTCCATATGTAATATGCTTTCCTCTCCTGCAGCTGCCTCAGCTGCTTTCAAGATTTTGTCTTTCATTTTCTACAGTGTGAATATGATGTGTCTAGGTATATTTGTGTAGGGTTCCCAGCTGGTGTTCTTTCAGTTTATTATATTTATAGTTTGTGAAAAGTTCTCAGTATTTTTTATAAAAGTTCCCCAAGTATTTTTTCTGTCCCATTCTTCTTTTTTCTTTTGGGATTCCTATTACCCGTACACTAGACTGTTTGATACTGTCTCATACCTCTGTTTTCTCTCTCTCTCTTTCTTCCCTCCCTGTTGATTTGTTTTCAGGTTCACTGATTCTTTCCTCAGCCTTGTTGCATCTATTTATGATTCTTTTGAAGGATTTCTTAATTTCTATCATTGTTTTTTATTTCACGCATTTTCGTGTGATTGAATGTCGTTTCCATCTCTCTGTTCTCCATCTGTTCATGTATGTTGTCTACCTTTTCCATTAGAATCTTTAACATGTTAGTCATAGTTATTTTAAATTTCCTATCTGAACCTCTTGAGTCTGGTTGCATTAATTGCTTTCTCTTTTGATTTGTTTTGGAGTGGTTACTTTTTTGTGTCTTATCATTTTACATTGAATGCCAGATACCATGTATAGGATAAGGGAAGAGGTAAATAGAATGCATGCCTGCAAATAGGCACAGCTCTTCTTCTGCTAGGCTATTATTGTGAGAAGTTGAGTCAGTCTAGTAAGGAGTTGAGCTGGGTCTGGATTTTGTTGTGTGGTCTGTTTGCACCACTGACTTTAATTTCTTCTGATTACCTTGTGCTGGTTTTCTAAAGGAATTTTCTCAGTGGTCCTGCCCCATCAGCTTTTAGCCTTCCCTTTTTTTTTTTTTTTTTTTTTTTGAGAGGGAGTTTTGCTCTTGTCCAGGTTGGAATGCATTGGTGCAGTCTCAGCTCACTGCAACTTCTACCTCCCAGGTTCAAGAGCTTCTCCTGCCTCAGCCTCCCAAGCAGCTAGGATAACAGGCATCCACCATCACATCCAGCTAATTTTTTTTTTTTTTTTTTTGGTAGAGATGGGATTTCACCATGCCGGCCAGGCTTGTCTCAAACTCCTGACCTCAGGTGATCCGCCCCCCTCAGCCTCCCAAAGTGCCGAGATTACAGGCATGAGCCAGTACGCCTTGCCTTGGCCTTTTTTTGTGTGTGTGCCTACTTTCAGAGAGAGGTCTGTCTATGGCCTTTCACTCTCTCAGTAGTAGATTACTTGCCAGCCTAGGATAGGGGAGGTAGAATAGAGGGTTCTATGTTGTCTTGTCCAGCTTCAGTCTTAGGCTTTATCTCCTCAGTTCTCAGTGATATGCTCTAATGGTCAGGGTCACAAAAGGTTTCCAGCCTCTCTCTCAGGGTTAGGGTGTTTTTTTTTTCTTTTTCATTCCCCTGACCTCAGTGAGTCTTTACCCGTACCCCAGGGGTGACAAGGTTTGCTGCTTTCTCCAGCAGTTGAAGGCTCTGTTTATTAGGGGAGAAAGGTTTGGAAGGGCTTTCTAACTTTCTCACAGCGGTAGGCCATTCCCCTTCTCCAGGCCTTGACCACCAAGGGAGGCCTTCCTTGGGTGTCTCCTGCTCCTGTGAGTGCATGGTAGAGGTCCAAGGAAAAGATTTTGAGCAGGTGTGAAGTCACCTGTGTCTCAGTCTCCCAAGGGTTCAATACTCTCATGTCAGTCCCTATTTGTTTAAAATGGAGCTGAGTCTTCCCTGTTTGTGTAGAGCTTTCTCCATGCCTTGCCATTAGTGAGCCAGTGCTGTTGTTATGTCTCTCCTTGGCGGTACCAGTTTTTCCTTAGATTTCAAGTTAGTTGGTTGCCCTGCAATCTTACTTTTTTGATACATGTTTTAAAAAAGTTGCAATTTTATAGATTGCCCAGAATTTCTCTTGTTGTTTGGATGGGAGTGATGCTCTCTCCAGCTTTCTGCATGTAGGTGGAGGCTAAAAAACTAAGTACAAATGTTACTGCAGTGAAGATTAGAAATTGTGCATCTTACACCATTTGGCATCTTAGATTGAGTAGAAGAAAGATGCTGTCGCATGTGTAATTAGGAAAAAAGACAATTTCAGAAAAAAATGAGTCTTGGGGATATGAATCTTTTTCAGGTTTAGAATTTGTAGAAAAATGGACTAAAGAGAAAAATTTAGAAAAATGATAACTATATGAATTTGGATAATCGTAATGTTCCCTTATATCCAAGCACATTCAATCAGGGATGTCACTAATGCAGTATGCTCATTTAGTTATTAACCATTTGCATGCCATTTGATATTTCACTTTAAGAAAGTGTTCTTTTTCAGCACCTCGTGCTCCAACCAACTGGAGATTGGGCAAACTGCTTGGCCAAGGAGCCTTTGGAAGGGTCTACCTCTGTTACGATGTTGATACAGGAAGAGAATTGGCTGTTAAGCAAGTTCAATTTGATCCTGATAGTCCTGAGACCAGCAAGGTAAAAATCACTGCACAAAGGACTTTGTCACATTATAAGAAGCTTTATTTATTATTTTTAACATTAAGCCCCTTCTGTTCTAAATAAGAAGCATTTTTACTTTTAAAAAAAAAAGTTTTATTTAGTATAAATTATTTGTAAAATAAACATTAGATATGTTTATTTACTTTTTAATATGGATTTTTCTTTATTAGTACTTCAGTTTTAATCCTAATCTGATTCAGTGTTGCTTTAGCATACCATCAAGGACTGTTTAAAAGTTATTGGTTAGAGACTGAGTTGTTTGTTACTTGGGAACTAAAATTTTCAGAATGAAATCACCTTGATGATCTATCAAGTTAGAAGTTTTTGCTTTTACTGACGTTAGTGAAGACTTAACAATGAATTCTGCCTTTCAGGAAGTAAATGCACTTGAGTGTGAAATTCAGTTGCTTAAAAACTTGCTACATGAGCGAATTGTTCAGTATTATGGCTGTTTGAGGGATCCCCAGGAAAAAACACTTTCCATATTTATGGAATATATGCCAGGGGTAAGTTAGTACCATCTTTTTGAAAATACACATTCTATTTAAAATTTTAGTCAATAAAAGAAAAACAAGAAAACTTAGATTATAAAATGTTAACCCTAGTTAAGGATATTTTGGAAGAGTTTTAAATTAGAGCTGGGTAATATTTGCTATCCTCTTTATCTTTGTATTTTTTAACTCATTAATGCTAAAGTATTCTAAAGTAGGTCACAGACATCTTAGTGGTCCATCCTCAGATTTCCTTAAATGCCCTAAAATGCCCATTATAGATGATATATTCACACCAAGTTCCAGTCTAGGGCCATATATTACATTTAATTTTTATGCACCTTAATAATCTCTCTCTTTTTAAACAATTTTTATAATTCTTAGAGAGAGAGACAAGGTCTCACTCTGTTGCCTAGGCTGGTTTCAAATTCCTGACCCAAGTGATTCTTCTACCTTGGCCTCCCAAAGTGCTAGGATTACTATCTAGAGCAGTCAGTTTGTACATGATACAGATTTGAGAAAGAGAGTAGGATAATCTGTTAAGAGTCTTCACTCTCAGGATCTGGAAGAATTTGCAAAAAAAAAAACGTCTCATGGATTCTCTAATTACATTCTTATGGATTTGGGTTTTGTTGTGTTTTTTTGTTTGTTTTAAAGTTTTTATATTTTTAATTATATGAAATGCTTCACAAATTTGCATGTCATCTTTGCTCAGGGGCCGTGCTAATCTTCTCTGTATTGTTCTAATTTTAGTATATTTGCTGCTGAAATGGGCATGTGGATTTTAACTTGTTCCTTTATCCCTTTATTTACTATAAACTCCAAGTTAGAGCTAAAGTCTAAATTAGATTCATATTCAACCTTTTTTTATTTGATACATCATAGACCAAGCTATGTACTTTATGTTGCATCCTATCAGGAGCCCAATTTCTGGTTATTCTACTGTAGCAATGCAAAGACTGACCATTAGATGAGCGTGATTGACAGATTGATGCCTGCGTTGTAAAGTTTTGTTTTTTTCCTGCAGACCAGAAAGTAATATGAGGTATAGCAGTGGCACATATCAATATCCAGTTTCTTTTCAACCATCCACCTAATATTTTTAGCACTGATGGATAGTCATCACTAGAGTCTCTAATTTCATTAGGAGTTATAAAATGTGATTTGTGATATCTGTCATTACATATATTTTATTTTTTAAATAGAGTACATCTAGTAATGATTTTCAAGGTGGTGGTTAATGTGTTTACTCATTTAAAAATACATACATTTCCATAATTTTTATTTTATTTATTTGTTTTTGAGACAGAATTTTACTCTTGTTGCCCAGGCTGGAGTGCACTGGCATGATCTCAGCTAACTGCAACCTTTGCCTCCTGGGTTCAAGCAGTTCTGCCTCAGCCTCCCACGTAGCTGGGATTATAGGTGCACACCATCACACCGGCTAATTTTTTTGTTTTTAGTAGAGATGGGGTTTCACCATGTTGGCCAGGCCAGTCTCAAACCCCTGACCTCAGGTGATCTGCCCACCTTGGCCTCCCAGAGTGCTGGGATTACAAGCATGAGCCACTGTGCCTGGTCATAATTTTTATTTTTTGAGATGGAGTCTCACTTTGTTGCCCAGGCTGGAATGCAGTGGTGCGATCTCGGCTCAGTGCAACCGCCACCTCCCAAATTCAATTGATTCTCCTGCCTCAGCCTCCTGAGTAGCCGGGATTAAAGGCATCCACCACTGTGCCTGGCTAATTTTTATATTTTTAGTAGAGACAGGGTTTCACCATGTTGGCCAAGGTGGCCTCGAACTCCTGACCTTAAGTGATCCACCCATCTCGGCCCTCCAAAATGCTGGGATTACAGGCGTGAGCTATCGCGCCCGGTCTGCATTTCCATAATTTGAAAGGTAGTAGCATATGTTAGCAAAAGAAGTTTGATTTATGGGTCTTCTTGGGGGTAGCTGATTAGAATTGTATGTAGAACGTACAAGGTTGCTATTTGAGCTTATGGATCAGTATAACAGTCTGTGGACCAATATCTGATAGTAATGTTCTTGACCACCCTC
This sequence comes from Plecturocebus donacophilus, assembly GCA_004027715.1. Taxonomy (NCBI): domain Eukaryota; kingdom Metazoa; phylum Chordata; class Mammalia; order Primates; family Pitheciidae; genus Plecturocebus; species Plecturocebus donacophilus. The sequence goes on from PVKP010030124.1 coordinate 21,190, forward strand.
AGTGTCATAAGAGCATTAGTAAACTTGTTTCTTATTATTAAGAATAATTAATTGTTCATAGCGACACCATTGTCACTCATTGTTATCATTACTACTTCCTTGTTTATTTCAAAATTTCTGTTGTCAATGTAAGTTAGTTTTTAAAAAAATCCTTTTGGGGAGATTTTAAAGACCATAAAAATATTGAAGCCTTTTGATTTGGTAATCTTACAGAATATTATTCTACAGAAGTCATCCAAAGGAAAGGAAAAAAAATCTGTACTCATTTTAATATTATTAAAACGTATCTGTATTTGGACAAGGACAGAAGAAACTTAGAAACTGAAAATGTGTCTAAATGAGATTTTGATAGATTTTTCTCTTATTCAGTCTTGTTCTTAGACTTTCCTGAATCCCCAAGTTTGTGAGTGATGCTATCTGGTTAATTTCATTAAATTTAGTGTGATGGATCCCTTTTATGCCCTAGATTCAAATTCTGTCAAAATTGTTGTTCATACTTCAGTTTTCCCAAACTTATACTAGCATTCCATTCCCTACTTATCTGGAACTATTTAGACTTTAAATCATAGCTTTCTTTTATTTTCAGTTCCTGGACTAGCAGTTGGCTTTTCTCTGTTTCTCTTTTACAAACACACACACACACACACACACTTTAGCTGGTACAGTGTTTCTCAACTCATTTCACTTGTACACACTGAAGAAGTTAACATTTTTACACTGATGGAGGTATTAGCAGCCATAGGCCACTGGCCCAACTGTCCAGGGGATCCATAACTCTGTTACTCATTTGCGACTTAAAGGTATTATTTGGCCTATTTTTTCGAAAGTTCAGCTTTAATGGAGTTATTCTGTATGTTGTTATTAATATTATTATTTTTTGAGATGTAGTCTTGCTTTGTTGCCCAGGCTGGAGTGCAGTGACGTGATCTCTGCTCATTGCAACCTCCATCTCCTGAGTTCAAGCAATTCTCCTGCCTTAGCCTCCTGAGTAGCTGGGATTACAGGTGCCTGCCACCATGCCTGGCTAATTTTTGTATTTTTAGTAGACATGGGGTTTCACCATGTTGTCCAGGCTGGTCTTGAACTCCTGACCTCAGATGATCTGACTTCCTCAGCCTCCCAAAGTGCTGGGATTACAGGTGTGAGCTACCATGCCTGGCTTATTCTGTATAGTACTACAAGTAGAGACACATTAAGTAGACTGAACAAACAAGCCACGCTGAACTGTAGGTGTGAGTAGTTGACTGGGCACACTTGCTGCTTTCCATATGTGTGTTTGCAAGTTTGGGTCCACAGAATTGCAAGATGCTCTCCCTCCAAAGATGGCTCATAAACAGTAGAAACAACAAATGGCTAAATCTGTAAAATCCAAGGATTTACTTTCATATGGCGGAGTACACCATTTACCAAAATTGAAGGAAAGGCAGAAACATTTGGATGTATTTTCTTGTCAAAAAAGAGAGCTGTCTCTCTCTTTTTTGACAAGAAAATACATTTTATTTCCCTCTTTTAAAGGGATTATGGAATCACTAGGGAAGCTTTTTCAAAATTCAAATACCTATTTCTCACTTCAGACTGATTCACCTTTCTCAGAGTTGGCATCTTATCCTTCCCTAAAAAACACGTGAGAAAATCTGAAGTTCTCCTTTTGTACATGTTCTCATGTTTCGAACTTGAGTGTTGAGTATGTAAAGAAATAACTTTAAAATCTCATATGTGTTCTTTCCAGTTACACCCATTTCTTTTCCTGAGAAAATCAGCAGATGTCAGTAAAACATTCTAAAAACAGAATAAGAATAAAATAAATAAAATTCAAGTAGGATATGCATAGATGAGTGAGATGAGAATTCCTGCCCTCTTTACTGATAAAGATTTAATAGCAGTTTTCATTTCAAACCACATACAGTAGTTTTTGTTGTTGTTTTCTTTTTTCCTAGGGTTCAATTAAGGACCAATTAAAAGCATATGGCGCTCTTACTGAGAATGTGACTAGGAAATACACCCGTCAGATTCTGGAGGGTGTCCATTATTTGCACAGTAATATGATTGTCCATAGAGATATCAAAGGTAAGTAATGAGGTGTTTTCTCTTTTAAGTACACAGTTCTTTGTGAATGTGAATGAAGCAAGTGATGTGGATAAGACATTGAACATTAATTTATCTACCTCTGAAATACTACAGGGAAACGGTTCTCTTGCTTTCTTGTGGACTCTGTTGGTGGTCTGTCACACCTGTCCTGTCTCAACAAATGGGTAGCTCCACTGTGGGAGCTCACGGAATCAGTAAAGTTTAAGAGACCGTACAAGTGAGATCACGTTTTCATACATATTGCATAGGCGTTAGGATAGATTGGCTCAGAGTAGGGGCCCTGCTGCTAGATGGCCTGATTCCAGTTCAGGCTTTACCCATACTGTGTGGCCTTGGACAAGTTACCCAATCCCTCAGTTCCTCATTCTTAAGTGATAGAGAAAACAGTATCTAGCTCATAGGATTCTTAGAAGGATTAAATGAGTTAGTGCATGCAGTATGCTTAAAATAGGGCCTGATACCTAGAAAGCACTTAAAAGTTAGCTATAATGACATACTTTATCTTGAGATCAAATTTAAACTCAGGGGAATGGATTTCACTACCTAGGAACAGAACGAAGAGAAGGGAAGAAAAGAGCCCCAAACTAAGCTTTGATGAACTTCAACTCTGTGAAACTGACTTTCAAACTAAAAAACTCAACTGTTTTCAGGGGTAAAGGATGTAGATAAATGCATGAAGTCACACAAAAGCAACTGGTGGGGATATGTACAATTTAAGAATCCTTCAAACTCTATACTGCAAAACATACCTGGAGGTTTGATTCTGTAAAGGTAGGTTGTGACCCCAAATTTAGACATCACTTTATAAATCAATTAATAAAAATAATAGATGGCCAGCACGATGGTGCATGCCCTGTAGTTCCAGCTACCTGAGAGGCTGAGGCAGGAGGATTGCTTGAACCCAGGAGTTCAAGTCCAGCCTGGGTAAGGTAGCAAAACCCCATCTGTTAATAAATAAACAGTCATGTGCTACATAATGATGTTTCCATGTCATTATGGACCACATATACAACAGTAGCGATATTATATAGACTAGGTGTGTAGTAGGCGATACCATTTTTTGTGTAAATACACTCTGTGATGTTTGCACAATGACAAAATTGCCTAACAATGCATTTTTCAGAATGCATTCCCATCATTAAGCAATGTATTACTGTAAATATGTATGTGTGCACATGTGTATTTGCGTGTATAAAGATATTATTCATTGGGCTTGCTGGGGACTCTTAGGAGCTCCCAGGCTTTCACTTTCTCTTTGAGGTGTGGCACATCCTAATTATGGCCATATTCAGACCAAGGAGAACATTCCTAACCAGTTTCTGGTGATGGAGTAGAATGCAGAATGCCTAACCAGATCACATATACTAGAATGGGACTTATAATAAGTCTGAAAAGATGGGGACATTGTTCATGATCTGCCCATCTTAGGCAGACCTCAGTTGTTAAGTACGAAACCTGATAGCTTAAAGAACCTCATAGAGAAGTTATTCACTTAGGAATAATGTCCATTCAAGCCAGCTTCTCGTTAACCCTCATAATGAGGCAAGGCAAAGGAGCTGAGGGAACTAACCCCTGAGTAGATCTACGTCAAACTTTGCCAGAGTGATGAGCCATCCTGGTCAAATGAAGAGGTTGGAAGTAAGCTGATTTTAAAGCATAGGACAAAGATATTGATAAGAGAATAAATGTAAAATGTAAACTTGGATGTGCAATATGATCTTAAGTTTGTAAAATTCAAGTATGACTTAGAAGGAAAATTTCCATGTGATTAATGGTGGTTATCATCCAAGTGGCAGGATGAATGATGGGCATTTTCTTTTTTGTTTTTTTTTGTGTGTGTGTTTGTTTTGAGTCAGAGTCTCCCTCTGTCACCCAGGCTAGAGTACAGTGGTGCTATCATGTCTCACTGAAGTTTTGACCTCTTGAGCTCAAGCAGTCCTCTCACCTCAGCCTCCCAAGTAGCTGAGACTACAGGCACACACCACTATGCCCAGCTAATTTTTAAAAAGGTGTTTTTTGTGGGGTTTTTTTTGGTAGAGATGGGGTATTGCTATGTTGCCTGGCTCCTATATACTTCTTCTGTATTTCTCAAATTTCCATGAGCAACTTTTAAATCATAAGAGAAAAGGAAGATGGTTGATTGGTTTTCAATTTAGACCCAAGACATCATAATGAAACTTAGGATTAAAATGAATTGATTATATTGCTAGGGAACCAACTCACTATCTCAAAAACTAGTTGCTTTCTTCTGCCTTTGTTTTTGTTTTTTTTTTACAAACAAGACCGCTGAAGAATGGATGAAAGGAAACTTATCTTTATAGCAGTATTTTGGCTAACAAGTGAAGAAGGAATAATTAACTAATAGATATTGGCATTAAACCTTAATAGCTGCTGCTATCACTTAAATAGAGACTGTCTGGAATGCAGCATCATCTATCTAGGTTTGTTCCTTAGTCCCCCAGAAATTGAACCTGAATCTGATAAAGTCCCCAGATTCAGCTACCAAATTATATAATATACATATAGGACAGATAAGCATGTGAAAATGATTCTTTGGGATGCAGTCAGCAAAATCTAGTCCATGAGAAAGCCATAGGCAAACAACTTAGTTTCTTCATAAGTTGCAAAGAAAAAGAAAAGGAGATTGGAGGGAACTTTAGGAAAGGCTTAAAAGATTTATCAATGTGTATGGACTTTATTTGGATTCTGATTTTTTTAATGTAACAAATTGAACACCAACCATATATTTGATAATATTAAGAAGTTGTTGTTCATCCTCTTGAGTGTGTTAAGAATCCTTATCTTTGAAAGATATGTCCTGAGCCATTTGTTGAGCATTACATCTTGAATATGCTTCAAATCCTAGAGAGGGGAGAGGGAGTGGCTGGCAGTATGGCTGGGGCAGGATCGTCCAGATGGATGCTGAGTCTGGGTGATGGCTGAGCCTGCTGCTTTCCCTTTGTGTGTGTCTGAAGAGTCTCCTTAATAACTTATTTTTAATATGTCCAAAATAAGTTTTTAAAAACTATGTTGGAGCCTGGCTACCATTTTCTCCTCAGCCCTTCTTGTGGATGAGCATTGGTTCAACATTGGTGATTCCTCCCCAGAGACAGGGACTGTTCCTTCCCCAATCAGAGCCCTGCTTGTAGCCATTAAAAAACTGGCCTTGTTGTCCTTCCAGTGGTCAAGTAATTCTAGAGATGGTAGCTTTTTTGACAGTCCTTCTTAAAGTATTGGATGGTAGGAGATGTTAGACAGTGCTCTTTTAGAAGATCACTAATGTCATGGCATGTTTATGCTTAAGGTGTGCAGAGAATGGATTCCTAGACTCTCCTCTGGAGAGAGGCTTTGGGGAACCATCATTGACTAAACTGGGGAATTTCCTGGGAGAACAGAAAGACAGGTATAGAAGCTCCGTGTAGGGATGGGGTCTCTATCCTCTCCAGTCTGTAATGTAGCTTTTTTCCACTATTCACTCTTCTTCTTACAGACCATTTTTAAAGAAAAGGGTAAGAGAACCAGGAAAAATGAGTCTGTAATATAAAATATGGTTTAAGGTTATGGAAGACTTAAAAATAAGAATTGAAATAAAATTTAAAAATTAAAATTAGATAATAAATGGCTTATTTAAGGATAGGTAAAGAAAAAGTTTAAAATGAGAAGGTCCAAAGTAATGAGAGTTATGTGGGAAAAAATGAGAAGAGGAATGATTTATAAAAGACAGAAACTAGATTTATAATCCCAGAAAAATTACTGAGTTTTTGATAAGAGGGAAAATAGAGAATAAAAAACAAATGAGCCTCATGCCCATATCTTGGTTTTTTGTTTTGTTTTGTTTTTTGTTTTTGTTTTTTTGAGACAGGGTCTCACTTTGTCACCCATGCTGGAGTGCAGTGGCATGATCTCAGTTCACTGCAGCCTCAACCCTCTGGGCCCAAGCAATCCTCCCACCTTAGCCCCCCCAAGTAGCTGGGACTACAGGCACACGCTACCATGCCCGGCTAATTTTTTTTTTTTTTTTTGAGACAGAGTTTCACTCTTGTTACCCAGTCTGGAGTGCAATGGCGCGATCTTGGCTCACTACAACCTCCGCCTCCTGGATTCAAGCAATTCTCCTGCCTCAGCCTCCCAAGTAGCTGAGACTACAGGCGTGTGCCACCATGTCCAGCTAATTTTTGTATTTTTAGTAGAGACAGGGTTTCACCATTTTGACCAGGATGGTCTCAATCTCTTGAACTCGTGATCCACCCACCTTGGCCTCCCAAAGTCCTAGGATTATAGGCCTGAGCCACTGCGCCCAGCCCGGCTAATTTTTTTAAATTGTTTTGTAGAGATGGGGTTTCACCACATTGATTACACTGGTCTTGAATTCCTGAGCTCAAGCGATTCCCCTGCCTTTGCCTCCCAAAGTGCTAGGATTACAGGTGTGTGCCACTGCACCTGGCCGATATCTTGGTTTTTTTATACCATTCTCCACTAAAAGGGACCAGGCCTCCTTGGAGAAATGGCTGATTTTAGGACTGGTGCAAGAAAATATACAAGATGAGCCTGGAGCATCTTCAAGTGCTCAAAAACAAAAGCAATACAAAGATGGGGGTATGGCCAAGGGACACAGAAGCCAGTGGAAGAAGCTCCAGTGGCTGAAGCTGATACATAGCCTGAGAATAAAGTAGTACTGGATTATAACCTAGCATATAAAACAAATATCCATGTGTTCATAGTGATGAAAATGAATGATTTAATAAATATGTGGAAGGGGGAGACAAATCTCTTCTGCAGCATAACGCCAAATTATGTAGCTACTCAGCCTGGAGCATAACTCTTTACCCCTTTCCTTAATTGTGGGCTGTTAGTAGTTAATTTCTTTCAAAGTGTACGGCATGGGAAGGGTGGGGGAGAATGACTTTACAGTGGAGAACCTGACAAACTCCATCTCAAGCCAGGTGATCAAGGTCAGCATCAACAATGATGTTGACAG
>PVKP010030125.1:0-28253 GCA_004027715.1 Plecturocebus donacophilus
AGCAGAACTGAAGGAGATAGACACACAAAAAACCCTTCAAAAAATCAATAAATCCAAGAGTTGGTTTTTCAAAAAGATCAACAAAATAGACAGACCACTAGCCAGATTAATAAAAAAGAAAAGAGAGAATAACCAAATAGATGCAATAAAAAATGATAAAGGGGATATCACCACAGATTCCACAGAAATTCAAACCATCATTAGAGATTATTACAAACAATTCTATGCACATAAACTAGTAAACCTGGAAGAAATGGATAAATTCCTGGACACTTGCCTCCTTCCAAGCCTAAACCAGGAAGAAGTCGAAACCCTGAACAGACCAATAACAAGGTCTGAAGTTGAGGCAGCAATTAAGAGCCTACCACCCAAAAAAAGCCCAGGTCCAGATGGGTTCACAGCCGAATTCTACCAGACATACAAAGAGGAGCTGGTACCATTCCTTCTGAAACTATTCCAAATAATCTAAAAAGAGGGAATCCTTCCCACATCATTTTATGAGACCAACATCATCCTGACACCAAAACCCGGCAGAGACTTAACAAGAAAAGAAAACTTCAGGCCAATATCCATGAGGAACATCGATGCAAAAATCCTCAAGAAAATACTGGCAAGCCGATTACAACAGCACATCAAAATGCTTATCCACCATGACCAAGTAGGATTCATCCCAGGGATGCAAGGTTGCTTCAACGTACACAAGTCTATAAACGTAATTTACCACATAAACAGAACCAAAGACAAAAACCACATGATTATCTCAATTGATGCAGAGAAGGCTTTTGACAAAATTCAACAGCACTTTATGCTAAAAACCCTCAATAAACTAGGTACTGATGGAACGTATCTCAGAATAATAAAAGTTATTTACAACAAACCAACAGCCAATATCATACTGAATGGGCAAAAACTGGAAGCATTCCCTTTGAAATCTGGCACTAGACAAGGATGCCCTCTCTCACTACTCCTATTCAATATAGTACTGGAAGTTCTAGCCAGAGCAATCAGGCAAGAAAAAGAAATAAAAGGTATTCAAATAGGAAAGGAGGAAGCCAAATTGTCTCTATTTGCAGATGACATGATTGTATATCTATAAGACCCCATCGTCTCAGCCCAAAATCTCCTGAAACTGATAAGCAACTTCAGCAAAGTCTCAGGATACAAAATCAACGTGCAAAAATCACAAGCATTCCTATACACTAATAACAGACTTCAAGAGGGCCAAATCAAGAACGAACTGCCATTCACAATTGCTACAAAGAGAATAAAATACCTAGGAATACAACTAACGAGGGAAGTAAAGGACATCTTCAAGGAGAACTACAAACCACTGCTCAACGAAAGAAGAGAGGACAGACAGATGGAGAAACATTCCATGTTCATGGTTAGGAAGAATCAATATCGTGAAAATGGCCATACTGCCCAAAGTAATATACAGATTCAATGCTATCCCCATCAAGCTACCAATGACCTTCTTCACAGACCTGGAAAACACCACCTTAAACTTCATATGGAACCAAAAGAGAGCCCGCATAGCCAAGTCAATTCTAAGCAAAAAGAACAAAATGGGAGGCATCACACTACCGGACTTCAAACTATACTACAAGTCTACAGTAATCAAAACAGCATGACACTGGTACGAAAACAGAGATATAGACCAATGGAACAGAACAGAGGCCTCGGAGGCAACACAACATATCTACAACCATCCGATCTTTGACAAACCTGACAAAAACAAACAATGGGGAAAGGAGTCCCTGTTTAATAAATGGTGTGGGAAAACTGGCTAGCCATGTGCAGAAAACAGAAACTGGACTCCTCCCTGACACCTTACACTAAAATTGATTCCAGATGGATTAAAGACTTAAACATAAGACCTAACACCATAAAATCCCTAGAAGAAAATCTAGTCAAAACCATTCAGGACATAGGCATAGGCAAGGATTTCATGACCAAAACACCAAAAGCATTGGCAGCAAAAGCCAAAATAGACAAATGGGGCTTAATCAAACTCCACAGCTTCTGCACAGCAAAAGAAACAATCATTAGAGTGAATCGGCAACCAATAGAATGGGAAAAAATTTTTGCAGTCTACCCATCTGACAAAGGGCTGATATCCAGAATTTACAAAGAACTAAAACAGATTTACAAGAAAAAAACAAGCCCATTCAAAAGTGGGCAAAGGATATGAACAGACACTTTACAAAAGAAGACATACATGAGGACAAAAACATATGAAAAAATGCTCATCACTGGTCATTAGAGAAATGCAAATCAAAACTACATTGAGATACCATCTCACGCCAGTTAGAATGGCGATCATTAAAAAATCTGGAGACAACAGATGCTGGAGAGGATGTGGAGAAACAGAAACACTTTTACACTGTTGGTGGGAGTGTAAACTAGTTCAACCATTGTGGAAGACAGTGTGGCGATTCCTCAAGGACCTAGAAATAGACATTCCATTTGACCCAGCAATCCCATTACTGGGTATATATCCAAAGGATTATAAATCGTTCTACTATACAGACACATGCACACGAATGTTCATTGCAGCACAGTTTACAATAGCAAAGACGTGGAACCAACCCAAATGCCCATCAATGATAGACTGGACAGAGAAAATGTGGCACATATACACCATGGAATATTATGCAGCCATCAAAAATGATGAGTTTGTGTCCTTTGTAGGGACATGGATGAACCTGGAAACCATCATTCTCAGCAAACTGACACAAGAACACAAAATCAAACACCGCATGTTCTCACTCATAGGCAGGTGTTGAACAATGAGAACACATGGACACAGGGAGGGGAGCATCACACACTGGGGTCTGTTGGGGGGAAATAGGGGAGGGACAGTGGGGGGTGGGGAGTTGGGGAGAGACAGCATGGGGAGAAATGCCAGATATATGTGAAGGGGAGGAAGGCAGCAAATCACACTGCCACGTGTGTACCTATGCAACAATCTTGCATGTTCTTCACATGTACCCCAAAACCTTAAATGCAATAAAAAATAAATAAATAATAATTAAAAAAAAGAAATGAGAAGAAATGTGCTTGGTCTCTGAGCCAGTGGTTCTTTTATAAGAACCAGGGTCTTCAATTTCCAGGCATCTATGCTGTGCTGAACTTGGACTCAAAGATTTGGGGACAGTAACATCACATCACCTATGCATGATTGATAAGAGCAAGAAAACACTTACTTTGGGAATACAGACATCTTAGCCAAAATCACTAGTAAAACCAGCATAGAGCCAAAACTATGGAAACAGTAAAGATGGGCACAGAAACTGATTAATATGCAGAGAAAACTGAAAGATTGCTAAATTCCAAGGAAGTGTGGTTTGTCAGTCCCTACTTTTTACAGAGAATGCTTCTTTTCAATATTTTAGCTTCTCTGATGGATCTGAATTAGCTATGATCATTTTTGTTTGTTTGTTTGAGACAAACAAACAAACTCGCTCTTGTTACCCAGGCTGGAGTGCAATGGTGTGATCTCGGCTCACCACAACCTCCACCTCCTGGGTTCAAGCAATTCTCCTGCCTCAGCCTCCGAAGTAGCTGGGACTACAGGCGTGTGCCATCATGCCCAGCTAATTTTTGTATTTTTAGTAGAGACGGGGTTTCACTGTGTTGACCAGGATGGTCTTGATCACTTGACCTCGTGATCCACCCACCTCAGACTCCCAAAGTGCTGGGATTATAGGCGTGAGCCACCGTGCCCAGCCACTATGATCATTTTTATAGATGAAGAAGAAATGAAATTCTAATGGCAAATAAACTGCAGAAAGACAGGGACTTTTCTGTCTTCTTGCTGTACACATCCCCAGCAATCAGAACGGTACCTGGTACTTGATTGGCATTCAGCAAATCTTTGTTGAATAAAGAAATGAATAAAGAAGAGCTTGAATGAGTTGCTGAATTTAAAGGGGGAAAAAAGGTAGAAAGGAATCTTTTCTTTCTACTTGTTTTTATATCAAAATTCATGCTGTCAGGTGAAATCTAATAAAAATGTTGGGAGAAACTTTTCTCCTTGGGGGTGCAACTCTTGTCTAATACACTCTTTCTCTGGTGTCACAGTTAATCTCTTGTTGGTTATTCATTACATTGACTAAGCATTAGCAGATTTTTATCTTAGGTTCCTGCAGATTTTATGGGGCCTACATTTCTCACCCATTCTTCATACTCTTTGATGGGGAGTACTACCAACCTGAAAAGTTAAACAAAAAAACTAAATAACTGACAGGCTGGCCACCCCAAAAGATGAGTTGTTTTGACTGCCTTGTCAATCCTATCTAGTCGTCTAAGACCCATGTCTAAGATTTAAACTTATATCAGTTCATTTACCTTTATCAGTTCTGACCTCATGCTCAGGGCTGGCCTTTCTCCATCACCATCATTTTATCTGTCATAGCTATTGAGTACCTATAGATGAAGACTAGTAAAGAGATAAAAATGAGAAATGAAGAAGGTATTGAATGGGATACATCTGTTCCCAGACTAAGGCCCTTTTCGCAAGTATTTAATAAGAAAACAGAAGCCTCACACTTTTACAGCACAGAATCTAGTCTGGACTTTAGAGGCTGCCGTCACGCAGCCTGATCCTCTCCTCATATCCAGTGTTCCTTGAGATCTTTGAATCTAAAACCTTTTAAAATTTGTATAAGCTATTCTAAAGTGAGAAAATAAAGAGAACACATTCTATTAGGTTGGTGCAAAAGTAATCATGGTTTTTACCACTACTTTCAATGTCAAAAACTGTGATTACTTTTGCATCAAGCTAATAGTAGAATGTCAAAGAGAGATAAAATAAATCTTTCTCATCTCGCCTTTTGGTGCCATCACACTTTAAAAATAGGTATGAGGAGGAGCCCAAAGGAGGAATTTTAGTTAGGCTAATCTACTTACAAGTAGAATGTCTTCCAGGATTCAAGAGCTTTTGGCAAACATTAGTTAACACATTCTTTCTAAAAGGTAGAAGCCTTGTTTTTCCTTTGGCAGGTTTTAAATGACACTTGAGAGTGTCAGACAAACCTTCCAAACCATAGCCAAAAGCAGGTTAATCCAACTTCCCCAGCCAGTTCAAGATCAATGAAAAAGTTATCCCTAAGGATTTCAGGATGTTAATTGTGAAACATAATTCCATGATATTTATGGCTCTATAAACCGAGTAGAGCTCATCGTGAACAGTATGAGGTGTTCTTTGCAGTGCGGGCAATTGGTTATACTGGATGCTGTAACGGATACTGTATTGAAAAGAACCACAGTTTAATTACAACTGATTCATTAGGACTGTCGTTCTCAATCTTTATGGGGCGTAAAAATCAACTAGAGCAAGCCTGTAGGAAATGCAGATTTCTGGACGTCTTCCTTAGCCTTTCTAATCAGGTTCCATGTGGAGGAGACTAGGAACCAGGAAGGCCAGTGAGTAAGATACAAGTGGTCTGTAAACCACACACTGAGAAATGCTTCAGTGAAGTCTGGCTTGAGCTCCTTCAAGTCTGGTCTCTCTCTTTGTAACCCTTAATTCCCTGTGCCTACCACTGAGACTGCAACCTGGTAGATACTCAATGAATATTTAGTGAATTCAAAACAATTAGCATTTACAGATGCCAGGACTGTTCTAAGCACTCTACACATACTAGCTCATTTTAGTCCTCACAATAAAGGACTGTTATTGGTCTTGACACCTGCTGAACACTCTGCCTGCACACTGTTCAGAGAGTCATGTGGCTGGCTTCTTTTAGCTGCCACATCCTCAGGAAGACCCTTCTTGACAGCCCATCTAAAGTTCCATTGATCTTACTTCCAACACATCACAAGATCCTCTTCCTTTTTTCTTTTTTAAGCAGTTATCGCTATCTAAAATTTTCTTGTTTGGTTCGTTGTCTTGTTCCATTCACTAAAATACAAGCTCCATGAGAGCAGGAATCTCACCAGTCTTATCTGTCACTGTGTAGAAGTGCAGTGCTTGACTCACAGTAGACAATAAGAAAATATGTGTTAAATGAATGCATTTAGCAAACACATAACAAATGAAAACAAAGGAGTTGTATTTGCTATATAATTTCTCAGTTCTCTCAGACCTTCCAAGATTTATTATAAGGGTAAGAAATGACACAGACTTCTAACCTAGAAATATCCTCAAAATGATTTCCTAATCTACCCTGCCCCAAGTCATAGCCTAAACATCAGAAAAAGGGAAAAGTACATAAGGGCTAAAATATCTGGGTAGATTTTTCATTCTGTTTCAATATTTTGCTTGAAATAAACTCTCAGGACGTCAAACACACCCATGTTCAAACATAAGTAAAAGACACATTCCAAGATCAAATGTATGTGATTTTCAGATTAACCAATGTTTTTTTAGCCACACAATGACTCTGCTTTACTAGTTTGAAAAGCTGTATCTACATGACACCAAAACAGCCAGTTAAATCAATAAAACCCAAGACAGTTGTTTCAACCATAAAAATAATAGAACAATTTACTTTAAATGGTGACTGTGCCAAAACTCATTGGCCATATTGCTTTGTGCCAACAAAATCACCATCAGGAGCTGACTGGCTATAGGCTTAGGAGAAAATATTTTAAATGGGTTTCTCCTACAGTTTGACCATGGCTCCTTTGAAAAGGGTCACTTAGCTAATGAAACCCCTGTAGTATTTCTACCGTGGACAATCACATCATTCTCTTCCTCTTCTTTATATATGTTTTTGAGTCTAAAGCACATGAGAGTAGTGCCTAGGAATTGCTGCTGTATGAAGCAATTTTTACCACTTCTACTAAAATGTCAGACAGTGAATGTTGTCAGGATGTTGTTGGATAGAAAACACTCAAAATCAACTGGAGACTTCAAAAAACGTTTTCCTTGTTTTATTTTGAGAATGTCTTTTCACTGTGCTCATGTAGGGAGCTGGCCAGACCTGGGTTGGCTTCATTAATCATCTCAGAGCACGTGCATAGATCATGGAAAAATCTTTCCATCTTTGAGGAATTCCTGGTCTCCAGTCACATTCATTTCAGTCAGTCATTGAGGCTTAGCACGAAACTTGGGAGTACCAAAATAAATGGAGGAAAAGAGGCAGAGGGAGGGGCACAAACAGCGAGGCAGCTCTACCAGGCAAAGAAAACATCCTTTATTTGCAAAGACCTTCAGCTAGAAAGAATTTTGCTGCCCTCTCTCCCAAAGAGAAATATTAAATATTTAGTCAGAATAGTTTAAAAGATAGAGAGAATTTTTTTTTTATTCTAAAAATGTCCAAGGGCAATCTAGTCGAGAAGCAACATAACTTCTACATTCACGACCCAAACCCTCAAAACCATTTGAGTTAACTCAAAGCCAGGTTTAATACATTTTGCTTACCATTTTCTCAGCTAAACATGATTTGGATTACACATTTCTCTGATGTGCATGTGTAGACCTGAGAGACTCTGTCATTTCCTTATCAGAAGCAACAGGAGAAATTCTAAATATGAATACTCAGAGAGATTTATTGCCTCCATTCCCAGCCTGACACTTGGCTCAACACAGAGGGTAGGCAGCCAAAAAGAAGTCCTCCACTAAGGTATGAAGGGAATTGGCTTCTTGCAAAGTCCAGATTTGGGAGTGACACAAACAGGGCTTTTAGACAGCCAGCAAAATCTAGTCTGTTTGAAGTCAGATCAATTGATTTCTTTGAACATTTCAAATAAGCAAAATTCTGCAGAAAATGGGAGCCAGATGAATTTTTAACTCAGGAGTTCCTTGGAAGAGAGGTAGAAAATAGTCAAAGAACATCTAGTTTCACATTTGCTCTCCCAGTAGACTTACTCTCCAGAACTATACCCACGTGACATGTATATAGAAACAATGACTGAATAAACTTGGAGTGGGGTAGAAATTTTCTTATTGAAATAAAAAAGGAAACACTGTATGTCTGATATAAATATGTACCAATTTCTCTTAAAATACTACACCGATTTTGAAGGAGCTCCAAAACGCTTAGCATCCATTGTGGACCTGGCACTTTTTTGGCAAATTTTGCAAACCTTAGAGGTTAGTTGTTATTATTTTCATGGTATACCTAAAGAAACTGAGGTTAATGGTGATTCTGTGACTTGACAGAGGCCACAATGATTGTAAATGAAGAGGCTGAGATTGACTCCTCAAAGGAGTTCCCAGTTGATCCTCAGAGTTGAAATTGAAATGGAAAAAATCAGATTTCCAAGACTAAGTTTCTTCTCTACTTGGTATTGCTAGTTTGCACCTCCTTGCATGTGGTACAAGAATAAATCGGCAGCCCGTGTTGAAGCTGTAACTACTAGGTCAGGAGTAGTTAAACAGTTGTGTGCATGTCAGGAATGCTACCTCACCAAGCAGGAGAAGCCTATGTACTAATTTCCTCAGGAACGATAGGGGGACAAAAATGGAGTCCTCCCCTCTCTCCAACGCTGTCTGGCTTTAGATATCTGGAGAAAACATAGGGAACATGAAAAGAAGAAAATAGACACCCTCTCATACCTAGCTGCTCTCTTGTTAACACCTTGTTCTTTGTACCTGTGACTTTCACAGAAGATGAACTATTTCTTTTCTCTTAATTTCACATATGCTACTCAGAAGCCCCCAGGTTTCGTAGAATTTTTATGAAGAATTCCAGCTATTCCAACAGTAATTTTTAGACACCACAGCTTTGGCTGACAGAGAGGTGATACATACCATGTTTAGTACAACTGACCTCTAGGGATTTTTCTCTCTTGTTTTCTTCTGCTTTTTCTTCTAGTGAAGCTGTCCCATTATTGGTTTTGATTTCTTTAAACAATCATATTTTCCCTTCTCAGAAGTCTCGTTTTTGAGATAAGAAAATAATAAAACTGGTAATACATAGTCATCCTTGGTGTTTCGTTGGCTCTCCTCTGCTCTTGCTCTTGAACTGACTGCTCTGTTTCTTGAGCACTTCAATACCAGCAAAGAAAATCATGCACATTTTAGCGTGGGCTTTTTAATATGTATCTATGTTAATCAGGCCCAGACTAACATTTGTCATGCTTTGAGCAAAAGTACAAAGGTCCACATACCATACATTTAAATATTTAAAAGTTATGAAGTGAGCTGACAGACTGTTAAAAAAAATTACGTTCCAACCTTCTGCCTTGGCAGTGTATCTTCATATCAAGATTGGAGGTAATGTTCAAATTTTCCAACTCTTTGGAGTTCTGAATGCCAAGATGCAGGGAGATCAGCCTGCTGCTGGGTTCTTTGTTTCCCCCCTCAGTTCTGCCATGGACCACAACAGGTTTCACAGCCGTGCATGTCAATACCGCATTCACACAGCAAAACTATCCGCAACCTCCAGCAAACAGCTGTTCCCTAGCTCCACATTGGTCCCAGGCTTGCACCCCTGTGATACAGTCTATGTCAAGAGGCAGGACCCTGAACAAAAGCCTGTGCAGGCACTGGAAAGGGCTCAAGATCATCTGCACAGAGAATCCCAGGATCCTGTGCATCCAGAGCATGGTCTAGGGTTGTGGGCTCTGCTTAGCACAATCCTTTGGCTTCTCATGCCAAGGCACCTGGGAGAGATATGGCTGGAGGACAGTCAGAGCAAAGGCTCCTCTTGGCCTAACCTGGGTCGTACTTGGAGTTAATGTCCCCTTTGTTGTAATGGATAAGTGGAAATCAACCTCTTTAACTGGACACCTTTCATTCATAACTTCTAGGTGGCAGAGAAAGGTATTTCAAAAGAAAATTCAGAACTAGAAATTCAGGATCCATAGCTTCATATAAGACAAGACATCTGTACCTCAGTATCATTGAGGATTATGCAACTTGCTCTTTGAATTACAAGTGCAGTCATCTGATTTCCTGTCCCAGTTTCCAATGGTCCAAAGCCAATGAAGAAACAGAACCTGTTACAGATTTCAAAGGAGGTATCATAACAATGAATTATCAGCTAACATGAAAATAATTAAGAGGAGAAAATATGAGCACATATTTCATTGTCATAAATTTTTTTAGAAGACAAAACAAGCAGGAGTCAGAGAAATGTACTCTGGGAGATGAGAGAGAGGGATGGGTTCCTTGGGTTTACATTTGTTCTAAGTAAGATAGGCTGTGCACCTCCTGCCTGTCTAAACCTCTGGTTCCACGCCTGCCTCCACCAGTAATGATAAGAGTAATAACAGTTAATACCTACATCACACTTACTTCATGGCAGACATCATTCTAAATGCATTACATGCATAGACTTACCTAATCTGCATTAAAGTCCCATGAGGTAGGTATTATTATTATCCTCATGTTATAGAAAAGGAAAATGAGACACAAAAAGATTTTTGGAAAAAAAACAAACTTTCCCTAAAGTCACGTAGGTAATAGGGTTCAGAGCTGGGATTTTAACCCAGGCAATGTGGCTCTAGAATCCATGCACCCAGTATCATGTTCTGCTTCCTGAGTTTATCTACCACCCAGGGACGAACCAGCTCAGCCAACTGGTCACCATCTACTCTCCCATGCTTCCCCAAGTAGCCATGCAGTTGACCCCAGCAGCTGGAGGCTTGATCTAGAAAAACTTTATCTTTGGCTCACCTGGGATTTCTTGCTTTCACCTGGGGTGATCTACCACCCAAGAACTAGCCAGCTCAGCCAATTGGTCACCATCTACTCTGCCAGGCTTCCCCAAGTAACCATGTAGTTGACTCAAGTAGTTGGATGCTTGACCTAGAACTGTCTCTTTGGCTGACCCAGGATTTCTTGCTTTCTCCGTGGTAAGAACAGCCTCCCCCTTCTCAGGCCCAGTGACCATTACCCACCAGAGGCCTGGAAAACCATATCACCCCCAAATTCTCTCAATGCCTAACTGAACTTTTTAAAGAGAAGTTTTGTGCATGAGAATTTTCTTATCTTCTTGTCTTAAGGTTCACAAAACATTAGAGACTGCACCTTATTTTTCTTTGTTTCCAATTTAAACTAGAGTTCTTTGCATGTAAGAGGTATCCAGAGATTTTTTAATGAATAAAGTCCTGCTGTATTCTTCAATAACTGAGCTTTAACCTGGCAGCTCAATGAATATAAAGAGCCTAACAACATTTGTATAAAATTTCAAATTCAATTGTGAGTTGCATGAATATGAAAAGTATATATGTGTACCTGTACATATATGTGTGTCTGTGTGTATGTGTCTGTGTGTGTGTGTGTGTGTACAACACGATCTATTCAATATTCAAAGTTTCCATTCAAACAGGTAATATGTTGTAGTAGTTAGGTGCTTAGAACCTGGAGGTAGATTCCCTGAGTTCAAATTGCAATCCTATTACTTACTAACTGTAGGACTTTTGACATGCTATTTAAAACCTCTATGCCTTGAGTTCCATGCAGATAAGTAGAAATAATTGTGGCAGTAGCTCTCAGTCAGGCAGATTTTTCTAAGAATTAAACGAGTTAACCAATATAGGCACTTAAATCAATTAATCAATGTAAAGTGCTTTCAACAGTGTCTGGCCAATAGTAAGTTTTCCATGAATGTTAGCTGTCACGTCAAACCATCCCATAATTCAAGTATAAATATGGTACCATTCAACACATAAAATAGTTGTATTTTTTAAGGGATTGAGGAAGTAGTTAACCAGACTTTCTCTTTATGGTTAAGTTATTAATAATAATAGTTAACAGAAAAAAATAGCCAAGAGGATACAATAAGGAATAAGAATGTGATACATGCTGCATTGGCCACCAAGTGTAGGCAATTTAACAAGTTACATTATGAAATGGCTCACAGAGATACGGTCTTGGATATCATAGTTGCCCACTGATTCACTATTCTCCTCTGTCTTAGAGGAAGCTCCACTCTTCTCAGAATAAAAGGAAGCAGAGACCTCAACCTTAGCTCCAGTCTGGTTCAACTGCTCAAGCTCATATCAACCAACAGCAAGAGAATGAACTTCATAATCCCCAGCCAACATCCGATCCTTTCAGCAAAGGATATCTAGTAGAACAGGGAATACAATGAGAATCCACAATCATGTCCTTTTTTGTTTACACTCTCTATGACGAAGTCAGAGGGAGTTACAGCAGGACTATGGTATCCAAGATGTTTTAAAGCATATGCAGCAGTTTAATCCTTTTTGGAGGCCAAATTCCATCTTTTGTGATGTTAACATCTGCTGTACAAATCCCTCCCAAATTCCTCCCCAGGCCTTTTTCAAGGTAAAGCTTGGAACACTTCTTATACTACATCTAATTCTAGTTTACGTCATTAGTATGTGGTATTTTCTCAGTATCTTTGGCACAAGGCAGGGATCCCTGTAACCAGAGTAATGCTCAATTGGTCCTGTAACTCCTTTTGTTCTAA
This sequence comes from Plecturocebus donacophilus, assembly GCA_004027715.1. Taxonomy (NCBI): domain Eukaryota; kingdom Metazoa; phylum Chordata; class Mammalia; order Primates; family Pitheciidae; genus Plecturocebus; species Plecturocebus donacophilus. Next base: position 12,333 of record PVKP010030125.1, read on the forward strand.
TCTACATTCTTGGCACCCAACCTAAAGAATGTTAGCATTTCATGGTTACTAGATGTTTTTAATACCATTCTCTTCTCTAACACAACAGATTTCTCTTCTGATGCCTAATCAAAAATATTAAAATAACATTCCAATTTCAGCAAAGTGTCCTAACCACCATTCAATGCAACATAAAGTGGTTGTGACCACAGGTATTTTCTTTCTTAAGCTAATATATAGTATTTATATATCAAATGTTAGCTCAGCAAACCCAGGAGATGTTGCTAATTTGAAAGATAATTTTGTTCATAGATGTGCCTAAGGTACCAGAACTGGTTGGTAAAAAGAATATTAATATTCTGTTGGATCCTGGAACCACAGTAATGGCAAGAATACAAAGGCTATGTACTGCATGTTAGTTAGTCAAGCTACCCTTTGCTGAGTTTCTGCTAGTTGTCAGGCATCAGCATTTGTTACCAAATATGATCCCCACAGGTATTATTATTCCCATTTTTCATGCTAAGCTATGTCTGTGTATTCCCTAAGGTTACACAACTGGTCAGTGGCAAAGCCAGGATCCAAATCCAGGTGGCTAAGACTCTGCAGCCCATAAGCTCTTTCCACCTTGCAGGCCATCTTACAGCACATGATCCCCAATCACTGAGGCATACTTGGCAAAGGAAGAACTGAGACTCAACGGCTCATTCAAACCATGCACTTAAGGCTGGGAAGCAAATTATCATTACAATTATCTGGGAAAGGAAAAGTAAACTTTTGTATTCCTGCTTCATTATATAATCCTTTAACAATACTTCATTTTCCCCTAGTGTTTTCTTTGAGAAACAAAATAACCTCAAGGAAAAATGTGGTTCTATTAAAATTAATATTCACCATCATAATTTGAGTTGACTCTCAGAAGCTAGTACTACTGACAGTTAAAGATGATGTCCTTAGGGGAGGGTGACTCTCTTATGATACTGCATCACGTACTTGTGTAAAGCATTAACTCTTGGCTCCTTCAGGTATGTTTTTGCATTCTATCTTAACTATAGTTAAGTGTAGCACCGTGACACCTTCAAAGAAGTGGTGCCTCCTCCAAGCCTGAAACACTCTGTAGTTCATCTTTTCCCTATAGGTTTGATCCTACAGCTCAGAAGGAGATACAGTTTATAATACAACTTCATTCCTTTGAGAGGTTTCTTTCTCTGATTCTTTGGAATCTTACCTATTTTGCCACCATTTATTAATCCTAGAGCTCCTCAGACACAAGGTTTTCATTTAATATTTAACTTTGGCCCAGAGACATTTTTAAGGTTCTCCAGCCCAAAGCTTGGAAAAGAGCTAAGGAAATGTAGCCAGGAGAACTCTACAACAATATTTTTAAAACCTCATATGTCCAGATTTAAAAAGACATACATTTATCTTTTCTTCAGGAACAGCAATAACTCTAAGCTGACAAGATTTTTATTAATATTCTTGGTAACAGCTGGTGGACCCAACATATTTTTTTGGAAAAAGAAAGAAACCTCAAATACCTTTCATTTACCCGTGATGACCTGGCTCAGCCCTTGAGTGGATTAGGAGCACTTCTTTCATAAAGTCACATTTCATCAGGATGAATGCTTTGCTGCAACCCATCTATATTGCAGCCCATCATCACCCTTTTAGCTGATTTCCAAAAAGTGGATCAACATATAAGGCATCCTGCCACTGAGCCTCTGAGTCTCAACATGCAGCAAGGTATAGAGGGGCAAGATAGTATAAAAGACAAGGCAAATGCCCCAAAATAAGGAAGTGAGAAGTAAAGATAATATTAAGGATAATGAAGTCATATTTTTCAGAATCAGTTAGCATGAGGAACTAATACTACAAGAATTATATCGAATCCCTGGGCCTAGAACAAGAATATCTCCCCATTCTCCTGTTGAACTACAAGGAGATTGTCTTAAACAGTAAAATACAGTGGAAGCTTGTCTGCATGAAAGTAACATTTGATTAGATCAGCATAAAACTAATCCATTTCAAATTCAAAATAAAACCATAATTGGGTACATTAAGGCAAATTATTAGCAGAGTTGTAAGGGCAAAATAAACATTCCTTTTAGTCAGAAAGGTCCTACATTCCTGGATATGGGGCTTCCATATGCCCAAACTCTTGAAAGCTAAGGAACACTGAAGGAACTTTTTTTTTTTCGCATAGTTGTTCCTACAATCAAGCTCCAAATCAGCTGGTCCGATTTTACATGTACTGGAAGAATCACATGGGATTTGTAATCTACTGATGGCCAAACAGGACTATCAGATGGTATGGCTATTGCATACTAAGGGCTGATATTTATGAATTACTAGCTACCAGGCACTTTTCAGAGCACTACATATGCAGAAACCTCATTGACCCTTAACAGCAACCAAGTGTAATATGTATTAATAGACACCACCATTTTACAGGTGAAAAGTATGGGGTAAGTAACTTGACCAAGGTTACACAGACCATGAGGGGCAGAAGCAGCACTGAAGCTTAAGGGTCTGCGTTAGATCTCATACACATCAATTTCCTGCTGTGCTGGCTGTCATACACTGACCATCTTACCTGTCAGAATTTTCAGTAAACAGCCTTCCGAGTACCTGATAGAAAATGTTAGTGCAGAGCCAGGCTGGTGCAGTCCTTGGACACCACCTTCACCTTTCTTATTGTCCTCCCTCAGTCTCTAACTCTACCTGAGGTCCTCCTCTCTGAGGGACTGTACTCTCAGAAATTCTCCATCTGCCTGCTCTTCATTCCAACTGGTACCTTCTCACTGGGACAATGATTTCCCTTAAAGAAGAGGTAAAGGTTAATTTTATCAAAGTTACTCACACACATGTGAATTCTAAGTTATTCATGTGTGTGAATGACTTAGTAGGATAACTCTATCGGCAAGTACTTGCATTTCAGAAGAGAGTTTTGTTAACCCACATGGATCATACAGGAAGGAATTTTGTTATTCGGTTGCTTTTGTGGTGCCTGTGGTATAAAGAGCACAGCATTTGGAGTCAGAAAAAAGCTGAAATTCTAGCTCTGTCAATATCAGGTATGTAAAATTATGCAAGCAACTCAATATTCTGAATCTGGCTACTCATCTTTTTTTTAAGTGGACAACTCTTCATAAGAGTATTGTCACAATTAAATAAGGTGATGTATGTCTGGCACCAAACACACTGCCTGGCATATGAAGGGCATCTAATAAATGTCAGTCCTTATCCTATCCTCCAAGCATTTCCCAAAGGACAAGAGCCATGGGGCTAACCCCTAACATAGACTGCCATCATTTTGCCAGCGATATCGGATTGCCAAGGTTTCTAGTTGTTGATAAGGGCAGACATTCTGCTATCTGCCTCCTTGGCAGCCTGTCAATTATTCATGTGCTCCTTGGAAAAGGAGACTTTTCAAAAAAGCAGGGACTTCAGAGGGCTACTGAGACAGTGTCCTATCACTGAAGCTTCACTAGAGATCAGCATTCACAATATTAGCATCATGCTGCTATATGCTATAGAGGAGACAAAGTAATATCTTTTCCTTACCCATTATGAGTTTCATGGCTGGGACCCCTGTAACAAAAGACAGATTGTCAAGAGAAAATCATACAATTTCCTGTTTCGATTCAAGCTTCTGCAGACAAATTTATTTAATATAAGTTATATGCGACATAGGAGCCTTCAGAAATGAAGACTCAAAGACCAAGGACAAACTCTTTTATGAACAGCTGTGCAGAAGTATGATTAGGGAAGAAAAAGATATGGTCTAATGGTAATTAACTGGTGATAAATGGGAACTTAGCAAGGCCTGTTTGTTCCGATTCTCCATGGCCTCTGGGTTTAGGCCAGGACATGACTGGCATGAGGGTCTGATGACCTACTTTCCAGAGGGGTAGGTCAGAGAATTCTTTTAAGGTTCACTTCAAGGGACAAAAGCAGGAGAAGGTCAAAGAGTGAACTTCTTGCTTCTGAGGTTTTCTCAATTTCCTTCATCTTAAAATACTCAGTATGCCAAGGTATCATATTGTAGGGTACTGTGTCCTTCATGATATCAACGCCAAAATGGCATAGCCTGCTTTTTAAAGAGATTCATCAGCATTGCTTACAAACTTATCCATTCACTCAAAAACATGTATTCATCTGCTACCATGTGTGAAATGTTGTGCTAAGCACTGGAGAGTGCAGAAATAAAAGATAGCCAGTGAACTGTGTTTCCTGATAGCACAGGTGACGAAAAGACAGAATGTAAATGAGGTGTTCTACCAAGAGGTACATGCATATACATCCATGCTTACAAGACACAGAGTCATACTCAAAGGACAGTGATTAGCATCCATGGTGTCACCTATTCAATCATTTTTTGGAGCACCTACTATTTGCCAGCCCCTGGAAAACAGCACAGTTATAAGACAGGCCAGGTCCCTTCTCTCACAGAGTTTAAAGATGAAGCAGAGGAGATAGGCAATGAATAAATTAAATAAGCAGGATAATTTCAGCTATCGAGAATGCTATGAACAAAACCACGTGATAGAGACTGACTGGGTTTGGGCACTGCCTTGGCCAGAGTGGTCAAAGAAATCTTCTCCAAAGAGACAGCCATTTCACTGAGACCTGCATGACATGTAAAGGGGCCATTCGAGTGCAGAGCTGGAAAAAGACCTTTTGGGCAGAAAAACAGCATGCCCAAAGGCCCTGCCAGAACCAAATTGGTGAATCCAAAGAACAGAGAGAAGGTCAGTGTGGCTGAAGCTTATTCAACAGGTGGAAATAGAATTAGGGACAGGAAAGATCAGACAAGATAGGGATCTGTAAGTCATAGAAGGGAGTCTGAATGCTATTCAAAGAATAATAGGAAGGTATTGGAGTGTTCTTAGAATAATGCTATGACCTGATTTACATTTGCTAAATAAGAGAGAATATTCATATAATCACACTCCAACAAAGTTAAATGCATTCATGAATAATTATTTTATCACATATACATAGACTGATGACCAATTTTTGGATAATTATAACTTAAAATATACTAATTCAGACTAGAAGTTTAATTTTAACATCACTAGGTTAAATGTAATGATTGAGAAGTCATTTGAGGATATTTCAGAGGTCTACAATGACCATCATTAATTAGGTGAGGCAAAAAGGTATCTTTTAATAAATTCTGACCAAGAAGATGCCAAGCAACGTAAACTCCATTTGAAATTAATGCCCCTCAAGCCTAGTGTGCTTTCTGCCAAACAGTCATGGTTGGGCAGGAGCCTTCCTAGCTCATCAAGCTAGTTTTGTGATTTTAATTCCGTGTAGCTGAGAATAAGCCAGTGTCTCTTCCGTGGTTTCCATTCATGCAGATCCCGGGATATTAACTGTGAAGATGCGAATGGATCGAAAGTGTAATGCCAGGTATGGTTAGGCTTTCGAGGAATCTTAGCTCATCCCCTCTGTAGGAAGAGGTGTCCATATGGGAACATTAAAAAGCCACCTTGCCTCAAAGGTCCTCTAAGTGAGCCTCACACTCCTGGGCTTCCCAATCACAAATTCCTCCTTGTGTGACCCGAACTCTAGTAAAACCTGTTTTATCCTGAAGTAATCCAATGATACCATTGTCAATCATGAATACCTTCCAATGTTGGTCTGTTAAAGTATCCAGTTACTACCTAGCAGAGCCCATATGCATTTTTTTCTTAAATCAGAGGAGAATTTTGGGAAGCCCAAACTGTGGCTTTAAGAAGATCACATCCATAAATAACAGTACATCCAGACAATAGAATATTATTCAGTGCTAAAAACAAAGGAGCTATCAAGCCATGAAAAGACATGGAGGAATCTTAAGTGCATATTACTAAATAAAGAAGCTAATCTGAAAAGGCTACATACTGTATTATTCTGGAAAAGGCAAAACTATGGAGACAGTAAAAAGATGGGGGTTTTTCAGAAGTTGGGGAGGTTGCGTAGAGAGGAAAGAACGGACAGAGCACAAAGGATTCTTAGAGCAGTGAAACTACTCAGTACGATACATGTTATTATCCATTTGTCAAAACCCACAGAACATATAATACCAAGAGTGAACGCTAATGTAAAATGGACTTTGGGCGATAATGACGTTTCAGTGTAGGTTCATCATTTGTAACAAATGCACCATTCCAGTGCAGGATGTTCATAATGGGGGAGGTTGTGCCAGTGTAGGGGGTAGGAGGAATATATAGGAACTTTGTACTTTCCCGTATATTCCTGTAAACCTAAAACTGCTCTAAAAAATAAAGTCATTTTTTAGAAATTAAGTGATACAAGGCAGAATGAAATAAAATTAGATCTTATTAACAATGGGGAGCAGGCTTATGTCCAAGATATCAAGGAGTAATCCCAAGCAGCATGATGGGGATGCCACAGGATCCAGGGCTCACAGAACAATGCCCAGAACTCATAAGGAGTGTGTTTCGTGGTCTCCTGGAGAGGATGTGGCCAGCCTGGCAATGTCTGTACTAATGGGAACAAATAACTCATACATAAGAGTGAGGCACTGATGCCGTGTAGTCTTCCAGTGACTTGAATCCAGAGTAGTCTTGAAGAGTGAAGCCTTTGGAGATAGACCAGAAGATTCAAATCCTACTATGTCCTACCTATGAGCTATGTGATGACCTCAGGCAAGTGGTTTAACCCCTTTGGGCCCTCATTTCCTTGTCTTCACTTGATTCTAATAATAGTAACTGCCTCCCAATGTTACTGGGATTGTATTAAATGGAATAATTTATGTAAAGCATCTAGCACAGTGTTGGAACTTAGTAAACCTTCATTCAAAGTTTGTAACTGAATATAGTCATTTTTAGTAGAGTCTGGTAGTGTCTGAAACAGTCTAAGCCCTCACAAAATATGTGTTGTTTGAATTGTTAATAATTACAAAACTTCAAGGTAGGCCACGGTAGTTCCAGTTCAATGCCTGGCTTCCATGTCATAGTGAGCAGGCTCTTTTGGGTTTTTAAGAGGAACAGCAGCCAAGAGTGACCCAAACCCTCCTCTAATAGGATATCACTGCATTTTAGTACGATGTTTCTCCTCTGATTGTGGTCTACACCTATATGTTTCACGAGCAGGACAAGATAAAGAGTTCACCTGCTATGATTTCTATTCACATAGGATCTTAATTGTGGGGATCTTTATTTTAAAAGTAATTTGTAGCAATTTGAGGTCTTTGAAGGAAAAGCTTTAGGTAAATTATAATATATAATTATACTCTATGTGTTTAACCAAAAGGTACTACCGAGTGGTTAAGAATACTGGAAATATCCGCTTGTATATCCAATCAGAACTCAGAACCATGCATAGTTTATCCTGTGTTTCTGTACCACCACGCCTGCATTGAGAACTATGCAGGAGAGAGAAGTAATAGGTTAGAAAATGAATAGATAGGTAAGTAGATGATAGTCATATATATATATATAGTTGTTGTTGTTGTTGCTGTTGTTGTTTTTGAGTTGAAGTTTCGCTCTGTCGCCCAGGCTGGAATGCAGTGACACAATCTTGGCTCACTGCAACCTCCATCTACCGAGTTCAAGGGATTCTCCTGCCTCAGCCTCCCAGGCAGCTGGGATATAGGTTCCCACCACGACGCCTGGTTAGTTTTTGTATTTTTAGTAGAGGCAGGGTTTCACCATGTTGGCCAGGCTGGTCTCAAAACTCCTGAGTTCAGGCACTCCTCCCGCCTTGACTTCCCAAAGTGCTGGGATTATTGGCATGAGCCACTGCACCTGGCCCAATAGACATATATTTTTTAAAAAGAATTTTCTTCACGTTATGGTGCTATTTAATTGTGTTAGAAACCAGAACAAGTATAGTCCAACAGTAAGAATCTAGTATGGTTCCTCTTAAAAAAAAATCCAGAATATCATTGTATGCCAAAAAATATGTATATTTAGTAATTCTTAGACTGCCTCAGAGTTCTTATGAATAACTCATTTTTTCAATGTGCACCTGTATAAGGCCAGATACTCATAGAGATCATTCAAAAGCTATTTATGTTTGCTACGCAATGTCTTCCATTTGCATTCTTTGCAAGTCTTATTCAGACTGATATTAAAATAAGTTTGTTTTTTATGGATACACATCAAGGATTGGAGAGCAGAAGAAGCCTAATCACATGCTGAGAGATGGAGGGAAGCCAACACGAGATTGTAAAAATGTTGGCAACTATTATCCAAGCCCAACATGTGTGTTGGGCTGCTCATATCCAGCCCAACACACATGAACAGTTGAAAGTTTCCCTGTTACTCATTTCACAGAGATGGAAACTGACACAGGGAAGGAGTCCGAGCAGTGAACTCCTCAGACAGGCAACCCCTCTAGACTGTGAGTCATTCCAGGACAGGAGCCTCATGTTCTACTCATTACTGAGTCTCCAGCACTTGCTAAGTACTGAAAAAGTGATCAATGAATTAATTAATGTGTGAAAGCATTTATCTGCATTCCTCTAATCTTAGACCTCCAATCTCCAAGTTGAGCACTGGAATAGATCTGGAGGTTGTTGAACAAACAAAAGTAAATGGCCAAGCAATGTTTATTAGGGAAAATTTATAGGGGAAGAAACGGTAGTGGGTGTGAGGATTCCTGGTTAGGTGGGCAGATTCCAGGCTAGGAATGTTGTCATACACAAAAATCCAGCAGGCCTGAAAGTCAGATGTCATGAAAGGGCTCCTGCTCCTTGGATTGTAAAGCATTTAAACTATATGATTAGAGAAGCACCAGCCATTCTCCTCATGTGATCAGGGATAAAACAGCAATATGACATGGCAGAACCTGGGCTCCAGCCTTCCTGGCCACTCATTAGTCGTGGCTAAAGAAAGCACCAGGCTGTCTGGTGCTCGCTCATCTGGCATATGAGGTCCAAGTCTTATAACTCTAGCTATTTAACATGGTGGTCTAGTGGGAGGATTTGCCCTATCCATGTGCATGTCTGGGAAGCAAAGGACCCCCTCCTTTGGCATAATGTGGGAAAAGAGGGCTGGGGTCCAAGCCTTATCATGACCAGGATTGTTCATCTTATGCATAAACTGTAACCAGTTTCCATGGAGCTTTGGTGGAGGTCAACTCCTTTCCGGGGAGACCAGGCTGCAGGAGATTCCTCTTGAATACATTAACTCTTGCCTCTAAGTGGTAATGTGGTAGACACAAATTAATCACACCATGATGGCCAGCCTTTCTTCCCAGGAATTGCAAGAGAAGCTTTGTGGTGAGGCTAGACTTCCCTACCTTCTACCTCCATATTATTCTCTACTCATTCCCAGCCAGGGAAATCTACCCACACCTCCCAGACTGCCCCAGGCCGAATACTCCTAAATGTCCTGAGTCCCAGTTCCTTGGGCCCTGTTCTCCATTATAAATCAATCATCTGTCATTCAAACCTTTGGACTGTGGGTCACTTAGCTTCTGTAGGATTCTGGCTTTTCTGCTGCAAGTTAGTAATAAAATCTGGGTTTTGAGGAAGAGATATCTCCAAAAGAGGCACTACTACTGTCCAGTGGACTATTTTCATTCATTCCTTATTTTGTTTGCTTACAATTCTGGAACTTTAATACAAATTTCAGGCACACACGGCAGACTCACGGAGGAGGTATTTTGAGTTTAAATGCCACCCTACTTATCTCACATCAGCATTTCCTTCCTGCTTACAGGAAACTGACCCCTGTACCAGTGAGGAGGACAATTTTGATTCAGTGTCCCACTGTGGCCTCTGAACGACATTAGTCTTTCCTGTGTTAGTTCAAAATGATCTTATGAAATTGTAATCACCAGATAGGACTCAGAAACCTGGGAAAGAGCAAAGGGATCAGGAAACCACAGGTAAAAGAGAAAAGGGGAAAAACAGAAAGCCTGAAAAGGAAAGGAAGCAGGACTGGTTTCTTTGTATTTTTTTTTTTTTTCACATCTGTCTTTGCCTTGGATTGACACTGAGTCAGAAGCGAACTTTTAAGTTGTGCTTGAATCCTCTCCAGCTCCTAGTATGGTAGTTCAAAAATGTTTGTTGAATGGGATAAACAAGAAATCTAAAGTGGTGTGTGATCATGAGCTCAGGGGAATGGGTCATGAACACTGCCCCAGTCTTCACTGAATGTCCGCTAGTTAGTTTCACTTTGTAAGCAAATAAAATAAGGAATAAATGAAAATGTTACTGGAAAGGGGTCCCAATTCAGACCCCAAGAGAGGATTCTTGGATCTTGCACAAGAAAGAATGTGAGGAAAATCCATAAAGTGAAAGCAAGTTTATTAAGAAAGTAAAGGAATAAAAGAATGGCTACTCCATAGGCAGTGCAGCAGCTTGGGGTACTTAGCTAAGAATACTTATAATTATTTCTTGATTATATGCTAAACAAGGGGTGGATTCATGAGTTTTCTAGGAAAGGGGTGAGCAATTGCCAGAGCCGAGGGTTCCTCCTCATTTTAGACCATACAGGGTAACTTCCTGACATTGCTATGGCATTTGTACACTGTCGCCGTGCTCGTGGGAGTGTCCTTCAGCATGCTAATGCATTATAACTAGCATATGATGAGCAGAGGTCACTTTCGTCACCATCTTGGTTTTGATGGGATTTAGCTGGCTTCTTCACCGCAACCTGTTTATCTGCATGGTCTTGTGACCTGTATCTTGTGCTGACCTCCTATCACATCCTGTGACTAAGAATGCCTTAACCTCCTGGGAATGCAGCCCAGTAGGTCTCAACCTTATATTCCACTAGAGAGTAGTGTCTCTCTTGGGGGACTCTTTTCCTCAATATCCAGATTTTATTACTGTTTTATAGCAGAGAAGTCAGAAACCTACAGAAGCTGAGTCACAGAGGCTGGTGGCAAGCTTAGGACAGACACCATATTTCCTGACTCTCAGAGTTAGAATTGTGAGATTCAGATGAATTAATAAAATATAAAAGATAGGTACAGTAAAATAAATTGCAGACTACACAAAGTTGAAATGGAATCGTGACAACCAATCCTTAATCTGTTTGCTATTAGGGTAGAGAATAAGATTGCATTCTGCTCCTCTGGAATTCAAACACACTTTCTGGTATTTAAAGGAATACAAGGAAAGCTCACACAGGCTGAGCTGGGTCTCTTTATAGTGTAAATATCTTTCCAAAGGGGAAAAAAATATGGAAAGATGGTAAGTTTGTCTTCTGACAATATTTTTCAGACATTTTTCTACACTCTCTTGGAGTGTAACTGTTTCTGAGGAGTGGTAACTTTAAAGCAAGAGGAAGGAAAATTTCAATAAGAACCAAGCTGCCCCAATTCTCCCTTTATTTTTAAACAGAACCATCAAAGGGCAGCTAACAGAAATATATTTAAGTGGCATTAATTCATCCTTAAGAGAACTCTCAAAGAATTTTATTGCTACATAAGGGAAAGCTATAAACCAGCAGGAGTGGAAAGCAAAGAAAATAAGTCTGGGGAGACATCTTGTGTGAGAAAGTGAGCAGGTGGTCAATAATGTATCCTTGGCTGGTTTCCACAGCAAGGAGACAGAAATCCATGGCAAGGATATGGCCCACAACACAGGCCATCATAGCGAAGAGAATTATGGAACCTTGCAAACTGCTGTTGAAGCGTTCACATGAATATGAAATAATAAAATATCTCCCCTCCTTTTTCTCAACACCCATCCCATTTCATGTTAGTAATCAACTCCAATAACCTACTGCCTCATTCTGTCCAGTCCCTGTCATGATTAAAGACAACAACAACAAAATGACTGAGATAGGTAGGGCCAAGGACAGCGAGTTTTTAGACCTAAAAGTAACATTAGGGGTCACATAGTCCAACAATCTTGGTTTTACAAACAAGGAAATGGGTCTCAGAGGTTACTTTTGTAGAGATAGAGAACTTCAGAAATTTGTCCTTGCAATGAGAAGTCTTAAATTGCATATTCAGACTGGGGATTTAAAATAATGCTTCCGTGATCCTGTCATTCAGCTCAAGCTAAGCCTAAGACCTTTATCATTGGTATAAAGAGAATGTTACAAGCATCCTGAAAATGAGTAAAAGTTATCACCGATCTCAAGAATATTTTACCAATTGTCAACCCTTCCTCTTTCTTTACAAGCTTTTAAAATAAAAAATAGCATGCTTTATTAATTTCTAAAGAAGAATAGCTATTATGTAAGATTTTCCATTCTTGTAAGCTGGCAGGAGATCTCAACACACAAAATCAAGAGAGTTGGAATGAAAACAGTAGACAGGGGAAGGGCAACATTGATCCAGTGTTTGGGTGCTCTCTCGGCCATCACGCTATCAAGACCGTACTTCGATGTTTAGAAAAGGGGTAGGCAGGATGAAAATGGTGCCAATTGACAAGCATTTGTCAAGACGACTTTGTGCACAGTTATGAACTAAGTGCAAAGAGAATTCCCAAAGATAAAGGTCTGATTCTATTTCTCCAGACGCTTGAGTGAGCTGTCATATGACAAGTCCCTCCCGAAACCAGCTTCTAGAATTTATGACGAAGAATTAGTTTATCAAAATAAAATGCACTACAGATTTGCTTCACTTGAGAGGAAATTAACCTTTCATATTTCAGCAAATGCCTATGGCTAAATATTGTTTGAGATTTATTTGGCATTTTAGCTCTGAGGATACTACTTTTCACTATGTATAAAAAGAAGTATATACTGAATTGAGTCTGTGTTTTTTCATACACAAAACTCAAAGTAGTTCTCAGTTATGTAGAGTTCTATGGGTGAGGAATGAATCTTTTAGACATAACCATTGAAAAATGGTAATCAATAAATAAATGTTTATTGTAGCAATATTATTATTCAAGTCCCCCAAAATAGCATGGAAAGACAAAGCTAAAAAAAGTGATTGTAAGCTGATGATTTTGCTGACCTAAAGGTTTATACATATTATTACTTGTGGATTTTACTTCCTTCAGCAGTAAAAGCCTAAATTCTGCAGTTACTCCCACAAGGGCAACTTGCCGCTATCATCTGGCAGAAATGTCTTCAGTTCGAATTTCAAAGCCAAAGCCCTTAGCAGTCAATATAAAGAAGGCTCCCCGGAGTGGCCAGTTTTCTAGAGGAAAGGAAGCAGGAAGAGATCCAGCCTTTGAACTACCTTTGCAGGTGGCAAACAGGTGGGAGACACGCTGCCCTGAAGTGGGCGAGCAGACACAATATTTGTTACTCACTTATTAGAAACGATCTTTACCTTGCCTTTGTTTGGACAAAGAGAACTTCAGAGATTTTTCCTTGCAATGAGAATTCTTAAATTCTTAAATCTCAGACTAGAGATTTAGAAAAATGCCTCCATGATCTTGTCATTCAGCTCAAGCTAAGCCTGAGACCTTAGTCACAGGTATAAAGAGAATCTTACAAGCATCCTGAAAATGAGTAAAAGTTATCACTGATCTCAAGAATCTTGAGCCAGGGGACAACTGGTCAGCCTAGTTTTCAAAACAGGTCTTGAGCAGAGTAAAAACAAAAATGATTACCTTACAAATTCTTCTAAGTAAGACTGCAATGAAGCAAAGTGTCATGGAACGTGTGCTCAACATCCCATCTATTATTACCACTACTCCTCCTCTACCACCACCAGCATTTTTTTTTTAATTAAATAACAGCTAACACTTATTAAGTGCTTACTATATTAGACACTGTTGTAAGAATTTTACTTGTATTAATTCCCTTAATCTTCTCAACAACCTCATAAGACAGGTAATGTTATCATCAGCAGCAATCTGTCAAAAAGAAACCAAGGCACAGGCAGGTTAAGTAACTTGCTTAAGATTACACAGCTAACAAGTGATGGAATCAGGATTTAATTCAAGCAATTTAGCTCAAACTTTCTGCTGTTGCTAACTTCATCACAAACACTAGCCAGCCAGCTGGACTCATTCATGCCCCTTGCTACTTCCTCCATGCACTGAGATTCCACAACCTCCCACTTCCCATCTAATTCATTCCCCTCATTTCATAGTTTAGTAGAAAGAGGCCCTGAAAGGTTTACAAGGACATCATGATCGAGATGTTTACAGAGAAGACTCTGAGTCTCCCAACTCCAGTTAAGTGCCCTACATTTGTGATCCATGTTTATCAATTAAATTCCATATGTTCTTATAAGTTGTGGTGCCTTGCAATGAGTTTTGCTCATAAAAAGAAAAGTCCTTTATACCTCAGCCTCCTTCACTGATAAATCCCGAAGACCTGGCATCTGTTACACAATACTCTGCCCTTTCCTTTCTCCACTTCCATTTTTCTTTGAAAAATGTTCAGTGGATCAACTGTGAAAACCTTATGATTTTTCCTCACAGACACCACATCCATCTCTCTATCCCTCAAAATAAATTCCACCCCTTAAACAAATGGAACTTCCAATACCAAGATAGCTGTGGTTTGGTTGGTCTCCGAGCTTTGCCTTTGTTCAAAGGGCAGGATGTTACCACACAGGCTAATTATCTAGATGGAGCTGTGGTTGAAAAGTGGTGGATTTTAGAGACTGCCCTCTCTGTGGCTGATGATGATTTATCACAATTGAATATTTTAGGTTTAGCCCTAGGTTTAGAACTAAATTTTTTTCAATTTAAATCTACTGTTGGGAACATTCCAGTGGAATGATTTCTGCTACTCTTAAACCATGCAACAAGGAAAGAACAAATTCACATTTTCACTGACCAAGAAATTGTCAGGATTTTTTAGTTCTTTTATAATTCAGAAATTGCCAGGACTAAATATTGCAATTTTAGCAGGATTGCTGTTCTGACTGAAGAGTATTCCTGTGAGTGGTGGTGGGTGAGGGGGTAGGAAGAACCAATTTTAGAAGAAATTGAATAATTATTTTTATTTTCCAAGTACTTTTGATATGATTTAATGTTCTCCCCATATAAGATAGAAAACTTTCGGCTTAATTTATAATATGAAGTCATTTGGGTTATATGATTCAAAATAACCTTAGCTAAATAGAACTTCAACAATTGGACTCCCAAGAAATGTACTATAAAATTCATATTTTATGTAACACATTGTAGCTGTTTGCTCTAAGTAAATATTTTTACAATGTCCAGTTTAATGGATTACATTAGATAAAATTTCCCCACACTTCTCTCCCTTAGAAAGGCCTGAAAACACTTATTTTACATTGTGTTGGCCACACAAACTGCATTAGTGCAGAGAAAGCAGAAAGCTGTTCATGTAAATAACAAGAGTGCTCTGCAGTCCTGCTAGAGCCATAACAAGAAGGAACTCACCTTGCTGTGTATCGCCAGGCCCATGAAATGGCAAGGACCTTATTCTTGTGGAGCCTTCACAATTCCCTACTTTACTGTAGAGCTGCCTCTGGATTTTAGATCTTCAATTTTTCTATATAAAATTATTGTCGCTCCTAAAACATGACTATGTCACACTCTTTAACTTCCCATTTTCCCTTTCCAAGATGCATACTTTGTATTTGTCATTCTTATGACTGAAAGCCTATGTCAATATTTGCTGAATGACTGCAGGAATTTTTGAGCACATACATTGTAGGAAGTTTTTATCTTTTATGGCCACTTTTTAAAGGTTTCTCAGTAAGCTTCACATTTGTATTCAATCTTTGAATGTGGTAAGAAAAAAAAGGCATGCATTATTATTATTATTGTCCCTAAATCATGTTTCTTATTTCTTCCATTGGTTTCTGGGCAAGCATGGCTTATCTGACCAGAGGAATATTTACAGGGGGTGAGGAGGTACAAACTCCCCATCCTTATTCCATTGCCAACTGTAAGAAAAGAGAGTGCAATATTGAAAAGTAACTGCAAGTATGAGATTGATCTAACTTTCCGACATACAAAGACTTTAGTACCTAAGTTCCTAAACTTCTTCTTATTATTATTATTTTATGTATTTATTTATTTTGAGATGGAGTCTCGCTCTGTCGCCCAGGCTGGAGTGCAGTGGCACCATCTCGGCTCACTGC